>JAMKQA010000560.1:0-53627 GCA_024699735.1 Posidonia australis
AATGTGTGTTTTGGGAAGAATCCCCAATATTGAAAATGGAATTGTTTTGGAAAAGAAAAATGAATTCCAAAAGGGTTTTGAAAGGAATGTTTTGTAAGAAAAAGTGGTTTTGTAACGAATTTCCAAATGTTTGAGTAAGAAAAGAGTTTGGTTTTGGGATTGAATTCCCAAGTGATTATTTAATAAAGAGATCATTTTCAAAGGAGAAAACCAAGTTTTGCAAAATGATAAGAAACAAGTTTCTTTTGGTTTTGCCAAGTTTTGTTTGTAGTTGTGTGTAATGGGGCGTGTACTGGGTGACTTAGATGTCACTCACGCGTGCTATTTGGTTTTCAGGTGCAGCCAGGTTCCGATGCAGGAATTGGAGCTTCTAGCCGCATATCGAGATCCTAAAGGTGAGCCTTAGTTACAGTCCTTTTGATCTGTAATTTTGTGTAATTAGGCTTGTGATACTGTATTTTGGTAACGTGCCCGGGATCGGGGCTTTACAGGAAACTAATCGTGTGACAGTCAAGTTAAAGTTCCTTAAGAGTCTCCTTCTAATTGAACAACTGAATCGAGTCAACCGGGCCAGTGCCAGTCGCTCACCCATGCTCGTGTTTAGTTGAGATTACTAGAACGAGAAGCTTAAGGTGTCCTAGGGGCATATTTCAGACTCCATCTTTCATCCTGAGTCTGTAATAAACCCTAGCAGATACTTGGTACTTTTCTGTTTTGTGTTTATTTTATTACTTTGTGGTTTGCTAGAACTGACTCTTAAGGACAGAAACCTGGCTTGTGGGCCTCTTTATAGAAAGACAAACCCGTAGTCTAGACTCTCTTGGTGGACCTTAACGAAGGTCAAAGAGTGGTACCCAAAGCCAAAATCCCATTGTGTGACCCTAGAACCCATACCGAAAGTCTCACCCTTGCCATAGGAACCCAAATCGATTAATTGACAATCATAACGAGTAAAATCTATGCTTTGTTTGATAACTTGATTGATTATATAGCCTTGTTTGACTACTAGGTCTATCCAGGACTGATTTCAGTTGCTAGACTAGCCAGGGGCACGTGTTGCCTGACTGATTGGTGACTTCCTCTGTCGCCTACTTCACCGACGATGAGTTCCGATGCTGCACTGATAGGCGACGTCAAACATACATGATCTGGGTGCCTTCTTTGCAGGATGGTTTGGCTGTGTTTTAATGCTTACAGGTTATAGGGTTGTAGATACAGTTTTTAGTTTATTAGTTAAACAGAGTTGTAAACATCTTTCTGTTTATCTACATTCGAGTCTGTATTTTGTTTTACATTCCTAAACACTTGTAGTAGGGTGCAGTTTAGTGTTATAAAGAGTCTATATCTTTTCCTTTTTTAAGTTGTTTGTAATGAACCATCAAGGAAGTCAATTAGAGATGACAAAGGCGTACCACTCTCACACGAATCCTCTCTACACACCAACCGTCTCGACATCTACAGGTCAAGGAAGTAGTTCTACAGGCCAACGTAGGTCTTTCTTTAATGCCCCAATCTCATACGAAGGCCACTCATTTGACTTGGGAGGAGGAGGGATGAGTTACGCCCAGTTGTGGAATACCCCTTTGTCAACCAATGCACACTCATTACCCTAAGGGGCAATTAGCCAAGCCCACCAGTCCATGGCCTATTCTAATCTCTCTAGCCCACAAATTCTAAATGACCATGGATCCTCATCCCTAAACTCCTACCTGGGCCCAATAGCCACACCGTTTATGAGAAATACATATACTATATCACCAAGCCCAATGATAAATTTCCCAACACAAGGCCCATAACACAATCTCCCGCTCAATATTCCACTACCTCGGTCTACCCCTTAGTCCCACAAGTTGCACAACCTTTGTCAAGCCACCCTTCACATCCTTACCTAAGGACAACCTCACGCTCCGTGCAATACCCTACACCTTCGGTCTACCCTTCCTTCCAGCAAGCTATACAATCCCCACTAATCTACCATTCAAATCCATACCTAGGGGCGACCCTACCTTCAACTGTGCAGCCATGGAGTATCCTATCCTATGCTCAAGCTCAATCCTCCTACCCTCCACTATATGGTACCCCTTTGCAATAATAATCTCATCAGTTCAAAGGGTATCAAAGCCAGGGGTAGACAACTACTCTGAGTTTGGACATCAAGAGAATGATATAAGAAGCACTCGTAAAAGCTAGGGTCACTTCAAAACATCGGTTGGCTTCGACTCTTCCAAGTTCCCACCATTCACCTTACCATCAAGTTTCAAAATACCCAAAATACAGAAGTATGATGGAACAGGTGATCCACAAAGTCATCTAGCTACATTCACCATGGACACCTTACCCTACCAACATGATAATGGGCTAACAGTATACCTCTTCTTTAAGAGTCTAGAGAGAGAAGCACTAAGGTTGTTCACTACACTCACAACACATGATCTTAGTGACTTTAAGTTGATGCTAGAAAAATTCCTGCACAATATGTCCACTGCATCCAGTACAAGCCCACGATTACAGAACTCCTTGCCGAAAAGATGAAAATTGAGGAGGACTTCGTCACCTTCGCCAGTAGGTGGAGGGACATGGCTACTAGATCCAAATGCTACATCCCAAAAAACCATGCAGTTGAAGTCATGATCCAAAATACAACTGGTGCATTAAGAGCAGACTTATTGATAAGCGACTTCCAAACATACTCTTGGTTGTACAATAGACCTGCAAAGATCTTTTGCAACAAAGAGGATCTATCATTCCTAGAATATAATGGAAAAGACAAGACGCATGCCTTGGGCTATACACATGAAGGCACCACATGCGATATGGCTCAAGCCACAATGTAGAATCAGAATCAGCTAGTCTAGTGCCAAGGTCAATTAGTTCATCCAATGCCACACCAATGACAATTGGTCTAGTGCCAATGCTTGCCAACACCATATCAGTCGTTGAACGAGGGGCAATTGACACAGCCACAGTAGTAGCCTCGGTATCAATACCAACAGCCTCTGGACTACCAAGTGTACGCCCAACAAGGACAACGACAGAGGCAAAAGAGCTACAATGCTGTTCCTCTACCACAACGCTATCATGGACCAAAGAGGCAAAACTATCTGTCGCTTCCAGAGCCACTTTCTGACATCTACAGAATACTAGTAGAGAGTGGAGACATACAACCTCTGACACCTACTCCAAACGCTCCTGGTGCTGATCCATCCAAGTACTGCCCATACCATCAAAAGAATGGGCACACACTAGAGGAGTGTTTCATGATTAAGGACAATCTACAATCTAAATGACCAAAGGGAAATCATGTGAACAGAACTAAAAGAAAGACTGAAGGCAAAAGGGCAATCTGAAATGCAAATCCATCAAGATCCATGCCCAATCATTCAGTAGCCAACATGGAGGCGGAGGACATCCAACCAACTGCTTAGCCAAAACCAATCTTCATCCAAGATGTACGAGCATAACCTAAACAACCAACTGGGGATGAGAAAGATCTTGATGCACTGACAATGCCTACTCAAGAGACTCATTCAGGAAGAGACTCGAACAAACCCTAGGAAAATACATGAAGAGGGGAGACTCAGGACAATGACACATGGGATAGCCAGTTGGATGTGGAGAAGGTCTCGAACCCTTCTTCACCAATATGAATTAGAAACATTGGAGATCCATTTGAACTAGTAAGAAAGGTCGTTGCAAGTTTTGAAGGGAAAAATATAGTTTTCTGAGATATAGAACTGCCTGCACCAGAAATGCACTTGCTTCCATTGATCATCTCTGTAGAAATTAACGGACACTTACTTTCTGGAGTACTTGTTGATATTGGTGCCTGCAAGAGTATCTACTCTCTATCCACCATGAACCACCTCAACATTAAAAAAAGTGGAATAGCCAGGCATCACTTCACTTGTATGGCCTATGATAAGAGCCAGAAAGAAGCAGTTGGAACTGTCCAGATGGATATTACTGTGGGACCCCTCACCAGCACCACCACAGTCATAATAATGGAGCATGATTTAGCCGAACCATTAATCTTAGGACGATCATGGATGGCAGAAATTGGCACCGTCACCTCCCCTATACATCAACTTCTCAAATTCAAACATTAAGGGGAAGTGATCATCCTTAGAGACCATTGGATAGACTCTAGGGAAGAATGGGAACCTATCCCACCAGAACCAAGCGAAGGAAGACCCCCACAAGAGTTGTGCCATGTGGAGCCACTAGAAGGAGGGTCTAATTATAACCATTGGTATGAGGAAGGGCTAGATTCTCAAGTGTTCCAAGACGTGATGGGCGAAAATTCTATACGGTCCATGTATAATGAATATGCTAATTCAGACTGGTACTACCTAGAGGCTGCAATCAACTTACTCTACCGCCATCCCCAAGTAGCCCGTGCCAGAAAAGAACCTCCACCCAAGCTACTTGATCCTATAGAGGAAGAGGAGCCCGCTAGGGGCATCACTAAATACATTAGCCTAGAAGGGATCTGAGGTGTAACGTCCCTAATTTCTATAATAATTTAAAACAAATCAAATTGTAGGAAATTAAAAGCTAAATAGAAATATCAACTACTAAGAATCTATGTGTGCAACTACGAGACTCTGGACTATATATACTATGCTAAAACTCCTTTGCATGTCTACACCTACAACCCAAAACCGCGAAGAAAGCGTGAGTGACAAAAGTCACCTAGCACGCACCCCACGAAAATGGTGTAAAACAAAATCATAATTAATTTCCCTTTTAAATTCATTTCGCAAAGCATTTTCTCTAAAATCCCACAAACCAGGCCCAACACGACAACAAATGCAGCCCACACCAGCCAAAACAGCAAATGGAGCTCTACTAGCTTGAAACCACAAACAAGGCCCTTAATGGCCAAAACCACACACAATGAGTCGGGAAGTCTGGTGTCAGGCAACCAACTCTGGCTACAAGCAGTCACTGAAGTGCACTGCATTGCCATGGTGTGCCACCCTACGTAGGAACCAACCATCGTCCCACGATCCTCCCACCTAGAGAACCTTTACAGAGCCAACCCCCACCAGGGAAGGCAGTCTTGTCTCTTAGGACGCTACCAGCTACGGGGCACATGTCCCACCCGCACTGGCCACCACAGGGTATGCCTCCTCATGGCGTCCTCCACATGGTACTCAGGAGGGAATGTCATACCTCCACACCCAAAAACACCTGAGCCTCAGTGCTCATAGCGACAGCAGGAATATCATACCTCCCTGTCATGCCACAAGACACTTCAACCTCCGGACCACAACCTTAGACTCGAGACGACAGTCAAGGAGTCTCATACCTCTAAGACCCGACGACACTTAGCCTTAGGTATCTCAGCCCTTGACCACAACCAGTAGACGCGCCCGACCACCCGAGAATGTCATCACATTCCCTGGTCCCGACGACACGATCCCACGGTGTCTCAGCTCGCACATAGAAAATCATGAAAACCATTTTCCAAAATGGGCTAGCCATCTCTTTCAAAATCATTTCATATCTTTGGAAATTCATTCAAAAACCTCGACAAAATGGCACATCAGGTGTCCCACAAGACCACCACTGATGACCCACGATCCCATCTCAAATGGGCAAAACAAATCAATCTGGAAAACACACAACAATCACATTTTATAAAACAACTAGACCTTGATTCGACATACCGAAATGGACTCGGTATACCAAAATCTCTTGGATCAGAAGACTGATCAGAATCGGTCAATCGAAATAGGTATAGACACCCAAAATAGTAGACCAAAAACTAGAATGGTCTACCGAAAGTTCCTGGTTCGGTAGACCGAATCAATTCGGTCGACCCAACTAGGACACAATGGTCAACACTTATACCCAAAAATGGTAGACTGAGGAGGTTCGGTTGATCAAATTTTGACTAGAGTACCTAATCTGATAGAGAAATGGCATATCGAAATGAATCGGTATGTCGCTTTCTGCGAAACCAGAAAATGACCCAAGGCATCCACCCGCAAGATCGCTAAAAATTAGACCAAGGGATAGACCCCCAAAACAACCACCACAAAATCAAACTAAAACATATATGGTAAATGCTCAAGTCTACTCCAAATCCACATAAACAAAATCAAAATCCATTCACCATGCAAGGAGAAATAAATTCAAGAAGCCACAGGGGTCAAAAACTACCCAAAACCACTCAACACCAAAAAATGGCCATAAATGCCACCATAAATCATCATAAATTCACAATAAATTCTAAGAATGTAAATTTACCTAGATTCCATGCATTTCTATCATTTTCTACGATTTTCATACTTTCTACAACATGGGGTGAGGTGAGTACCAAAAATGAGCTCTCAGGCCAACCATCGGTGCCATCGGCAACTTCGACCCTCGCTGAGACTTTCTCGACCACAGGGACACACAACTGGAGCTCCACAGGCCGCCACGAGCTACTACACATCGTCATCGATCCCGAGGCACACCAAATTGGGAGGAGGTGGGGAAAGGGAGTGAGTGAGGGAGAAGGGGGAGGGAGACGAGAATGGAGAGGGAGGGTGGAAATGGGGAAATGGGAGTGAGGACAAGGGAGAGGGAGTTGAGCGTGCTTACGAAGGAAGAAGGAGTGCGCGGGGAGTAGGAGGAAGGGCTTGGGTCGTGCATGGCGGAGGGCTCGAGTCGTGCATGGCGGAAGGCCTTGGCTTAAAAGGCCACACAGAGACAACAGGTGGTCGCGTGCATGCAACTAGTCAGCCACACACGCACCAATACTCCCTCAACTGCCAGCCACGCCAACAACCGAACAAACCCAACAATCCACCACGACCAAGAGGCTAGCAACAAGCCACACCAACTGGTCCCTAATGTAGGCCCTACACAAACCCACACATGGACCCACCAGCACAGTTCCACACGCACAGTGCCAGTCACACATAGGAACACATGAACAGAAGCCAGTCCTCGAGGCCTAAGCCCAAAATCACAAAATACACAAATAGGCCTCAGAATAGTAACATCCACTCAGAAATAAATTCGTTAAAATGTAAATAATTACAAAATGAATTTACAGGTGTTACATCTTAACCACCTTAAAAGAAAATTTCACCCTCGAAATCACTAGTAGGCGAAAAGGTACTAGTACTGGGCTACGATGGCTTCCTCACGCTCCCATATGGTCTCCTCGACTCCATGATGTTGCCATCGCACCAAGACCAGTAGAACTTGTGGTCGACAATCTGGACAGCATCCTCCACAAAGGACAGATCTTTGTGAAGCCCCTCTGGCTGAACTGAGATCACATGAGATGCGTCAGCCAGACACTTCCTTAGCATGGAGACATGGAACACATCGTGCACAGACGACATCTCTAGTGGTATATCCAGCCGATAAGCAACCTCACTGATCCTCTAGGTAATCTGGTACGGGCCAATATAGCGAGGACTCAGCTTCCTACGCTTCCCGAACCTCATGACACCCTTGGTCGACGACACCTTCAGAAACACATGGTCTCCCACCAGAAATTCCAGCGGTCTCTGTCTCCTATTGGCATAACTCTTCTGCCGACTCTGTGCAGCCAATAGCCTGCTACAGATCGGATCAACCTTGTCCGCGTACAACTGCACAAGCTCAGGACCAATCAACTAACGCTTTCCCACTTTGCTCCAGCAAATTGGCGATCTACATGGCCTACCATGCAAAGCTTCATACGGCGCCATCCCGATGCTCGAGTGATAACTATTGTTGTAGGTGAACTCAATCAATGGCAGATGGTCCTCCCAACTCCCTTGAAAGTCTAAGGCACATGCTCTAAGTATATCCTCCAACGTCTAGATAGTCCTCTCTGGCCGACCATCTAACTGAGGATGAAATGCTGTGCTATAGTTGAGCACTATGCCAAAGGTTTCCTGCAAAGTTCTCCAGAACCTTGAGGTGAACCTCGTGTCTCTATCCTACACGATGGACACCAGAACATCATGCAACTGAACCACCTCAAAAACATACAGCTCCATTAGACGATGCGTCAGAAGCTTCACCCAAAGGGTCAAGAAGTGAGCAAACTTGCTTAGCCGATCCACGATCACCCACATAGTGTTGTTCTTCCTCTGAGTCCGTGGCAAACCAATCACAAAATCCATAGAGATGTACTCCCATTTCCACACAGGAATATCCAACGGCTGCAAGGTCCCTCTAGGTCTCTGGTGCTCTACCTTGACCAGCTGGCAGGTTGTACATCTCACCATATGGTCAGTAATATCTCTCTTCATGCCAGGCCACCAAAAGTTCCACTTCAAGTCTTGGTACATCTTCGTACTCCCAGGGTGAATAGTGTACCTAAACCGATACACTTCATCGAGCAATCTCTACCTGGCCTCCTCATACTGGGGCACATACAGGCGTATATTATACCTCAACTTTCCAGATGTCCCAACGGAGAAATGAAGCTCTCCACCAGCCTCCAGCTTCCCAAACACAGCCTGAACAAACAGATCCAGCTACTAACAGGCGACAATAAACTCTATCATCTTGGGATGAATAGACAGCTTGGCCACCCAAGCACTAACCATCCCTCGAGCCTACCGCTTCGGCTTGCAGCTCACCAGATCCTTCAGCATGGTCCACTCCTCGACCATCAGGCTCTCCAACACATGCGTACACCGACTTAAAGCATCGGCGACCACGTTGGCCTTCCTAGGGTGGTAGGACAGGCTGAAATCATAGTCCTTCACATACTCCACCCACCGACAATACCTTAGGTTGAGGTCCCTCTATGTGAAGATATACTTCAAGCTCTAATGATCAGTGAAGACCTCAAACTGCTCTCTATACAGATAGTGTCGCCAAAGCTTGAGAGCGAACACTACGACAACCATCTCCAAATCGCAGGTCGAGTAGTTCTTCTCATGATCTTTCAGTTGGCACGAAGCATATGCGACAACATTGCGATGCTGCATCAGAACACACCCCAACCCTACACCACTGGCGTTACTATACATAGGGAAGCCACCACTTCTAGAAGACAGAGTCAACATAGGGGCAAAACTAGACGAGACTTCAGCTCTTGGAAACTCGCCTCACAATTCTAGTCCCAGCAAAACGGAACCCTCTTCCTGGTCAACTCTGTCAGAGGCGCGGCTATGGAGGAGAAATCTCTAATGATCCTCCTATAGTAGTCTACCAGACCCAAGAAACTCCTGATCTCTGCCATAGTCTTTGGTCGCTCCCAACTGTTTATTGCCTCGACCTTGGCTGGATCCATTTTGACGACTTCTCCAGAAATCAAATGGCCTTGGAACATAACTTCACTCAATCAAAACTCACACTTGGAGAATTTGGCATACAATTGATGATGCCTCAGAGTATCCAAAACCGCCCTCAGGTGCAAGGCATGAGTCTCTACATCAGGGGAGTAGACCAGTACGTCATCAACAAAAACCACAACAAACTCGTCCAGAAAAGGGCTAAAAATCCTGTTCATCAGATCCATAAATGCAACTAGTGCATTGGTCAAGCTAAAAGGCATGACTGTGAAATTGTAATGCCTGTACCACATTCAGAAAGCAGTCTTCTGAATGTCTGAGTCTTGTATCCTCAACTGGTGATACCTTGACCTTAGATCAATCTTCAAGAACACTGATGCAGACTGCAACTGGTCAAATAGGTCATCAATGTGAGGTAAGGGATACTTGTTCTTCCCGTGATCTGGTTCAGCATTCGATAATCTATACATAGTTGGAGCGAACCATCCTTCTTAGGGACGAACAAGATAGGCACTCCCCACAGAGACACACTTGAGCTGATAAACCCCTTGTCCAGCAACTCCTACAACTGAGTCTTGAGCCCTCGCAACTCCGCTGGCGTCATCTGATAGGGAGGTTTTGACACAGCACCAGAACTAGGAATCAGAACAATCGAGAACTCTTCTTCACTGTGAGATGGCATACTAGGCAAATTGTCAGGGGAAATGTCAAAATATTCACACACCACAGAGATGTTGTGAACGCCCAGCTCAAGAGAAGTGGAGCTAACTATACTAGCTAGATACCCCCACACAACCCTTGAGCAAAGACTTATAAGCCTTCATAGTCGAAACGACAAGCTTAAGCTCACCCTGACACCCACCTTGCAGAAAGAAAGACCCATCCTCAGGAGACCCAAAATAAACTCTCCTCCGAGCACAGTCGATCAAAGTGAATTGCTGCACCAACTAATCCATGCCGAGTATCACATCGTAATCCTACATGTCCATCACAATTAGGCTAGCGTTAAAATCTCTATCGTTCAACGTTAGGTCGATAGACCGTAGATACCTCCAAACCAAACTGTGCTCCATCAACGACGTTACCATGCTGAGATAAAAGGCCAGTCTAGTTGGTTTCTCTCCCAACTCTGCCGTGAAAGACTCAAAGACAAAGGAGAAAGAACTCCTTGAGTCGAACAATACTTTGGCCATCCAGCTAGCCACAATTAAAGAACCTGATGGCCAAGCAAAACAACAACACCACATCCATACAATCAGGTAGATGTCCAGGTTACAAAGACATTACAATAATCACAAAGGGTCACCAAAACCAACTAGTCATCCTTACCCTCAACTACATCTCCCGAAGTCCAAACATTAGAGCTGCAATGGTAAACACCCGTCCCCTAGTAGACTGATGTGGTGCACTTCCTGTCTTTTTAGGCCGTTTTGGGCAGGATTTCTGGACATGTCTTGCCGTCCCACAATTATAGCACACCACCGAGGCTGAGGTCTACTGAGGATAAGGACAAAATGCAGCAATATGGCCCACCTGATCATAATTGAAGCACTGGTTCCCATCGGGAGCACTGAACCTTGTCTAACTGATGCCAGCTCCGCAACTCCTAGCAAAACTCTATTGACCTATAGAGGAAACACTGAACCTCCCCTTCTGCTTCTTCTTAAGGCTACCTGAACTACTAGCACTTGGAGAATCAGAGAAAGAGAACCGAGAGGTAAAAGAAGACTTACCCTTCGCTTTGGGACGACTCTCTAGATACTTCTAATGCTCTGCCTCGAAGCGATAAGCCATCCCAACCATGTCTTCCACAGTCTAGCATCGACAGCCTAGTACCTTCACCCGTAGCCCTAGGATCAAGCCGTCTAGAAACCTCTACGTCCGCTCCTCCTCAGACTCATAGGCAGGAGCGAAACATTCTGGCCTGGCAAACTCAGTCTCATACTCGAGCATCGACATCGTGTCCTACTCTAGACTCCAAAAATCTTGGCAAAGCTGCTCCTTCACATGAGCGGGAAAATACTTGTCATAGAAGGCTGCCTTGAAATCCTTCCACTAGATGCTAACAGTGACTGAGCCCGGGAACTTCAGCTGCCTCACAGACTTCCACAACTTATCTACCTCACCATCCAACAGATAAGTCGCCAGCTACACCCAATGCTCTCCTCAGCACTGACCTTGCTCTCCAGCATCTTCACCACCTTTTCCAGCTAGGCCTCGCTCTCCTCAGCACCGACCTTGCCTTTGAATGACGGCGAACAAAGCTTCATGAACTGGTTCAACCACGGGTCACCCAACGGCTAACTAGCACTACTCTTGCTGAAAGCATGGGAGATCTCGTGCGCCAAACTCCTCAGTTCAGCACGAACCACTTTCCATCCGTCCACATACTCACTGAGCTCGGATTCCTCAATAGGGGTGTTTCCCTTAAGCCCATAAGGAGGCATCCTATAAGGAGAGAGGCAAAACACTTGCACCACAAACAAAATAGCAACCAGAAAACCATAAAGAAAACCAGGTGCAAACTCTACCATGCATGCAAAACTATGGAGTCTCTAGACCAAACACCCTAGGCTAGTGCAACCTAGTGAACCTAGTGCTCTGATACCATGTCTATAACGCCCCTAATTTCCATAATAAATTAAAATAAATTAAAAGTTAAACAGAAATATCAACTATTAGGAACTTGTGTGTGCGGCTACGAGACTCCCGACCATATGTATTATGCTAAAACTCCTTTACATGTCTACACCTACAACCCAAAACCATGAAGAAAGTGTGAGTGACAAAAGTCACCTAGCACGCACCCCACGAAAATGGCGTAAAACAAAATCATAATTAATTTCCCTTTTAAATTCATTACGCAAACCATTTTCCTAAAATCCCACAAACCAAGCCTACAAGGCCCAACACCACAGCAAACACGACCCACACCAGCCAAAATAGCAAATAGGGCTCTACTAGTCAAAAACCACAAACAAGGTCCTTAATGGTGAAAACCACACATAGTGAGTCAGGAAATCTAACGTCAGGCAACCAACTCTAGCCACAAGCAACAATCGAAGTGCACTGCACTACCACGGTGTGCCACCATGTGTAGGAGCCAACCACCATCCCATGATCCTTCCACCTGGAGAACCTTCACAAAGCCAACCCTCACCAGGGAAGGCAGTCCTGTCTCTCAAAATGCTACCAGTTATGGGGCACATGTCCCACCCGCACTAGCCACCGCAGGGTACGCCTCTTCACGATGTCCTCCACATGGTGCTTAAGAGGGGGTGTCATACCTCCACACCCGACAACACTTGAGCCTTAGTGCTCACAGCGTCAGTAGGAGTATCATACTTCCCCATCATGCCACAAGACATTTCAACCCGCATACCACAACCCTAGCCTTCAGACGACAGTCCGGGACCTCATATTTTCAAGACCCGATGACTCTCAGCCTCAGATATCTCAGCCCCCGACCTCAACTAGGGAGACGTGCCTGACCACCCGAGAATGTCGTCACATTCTCTGGTCCGATGACACGGTCCTACGGTGTCTCTTCCCACACACAGAAAACCAAGAAAACCATTTTCCAAAATGGACCAACCATCTCTTTGAAAACCATTTCATATCATTGAAAATTCATTCAAAAACCTCGACAAAGTGGCACATCAAGTGTCCCACAAGACCACCATTGATGGCCCATGATTCCATCTCAAATGGGCAAATCAAATTAATCCGGAAAATCCACGACAATCACATTTATAAAACAGTTGGGTATTGATTCGGCACAATGAAATGGGTTCGGTATACCGAAATCTCTTGGATCGGAAGACCGACTAGAATCGGTCAATTGAAATAGGTACAGACATCCAAAACGGTAGACCAAAAATCGGACTGGTAGATCAAAAGTTCCTGATTTGGTAGACCGAATAAATCCAGTCAACTGAACTCAGACACAACAGTCAACACTCATAGCCAAAAAGGTAGGCCGAGGAGGTTCGATTGACCAAATTTTGACCAAAGGACCTAATCTGACAGAAAAAAGGCATACTGAAATGATTCAGTATGTCGTTTTCCGTGAAACCAGAAAACGGCCTAGGGCATCCACCCACAAGATCGCCCAAAATGGGACCAAGGGACGGACCCCCAAAACAAGCACCATAAAATCCAACTAAAACATAT
This sequence comes from Posidonia australis, assembly GCA_024699735.1. Taxonomy (NCBI): domain Eukaryota; kingdom Viridiplantae; phylum Streptophyta; class Magnoliopsida; order Alismatales; family Posidoniaceae; genus Posidonia; species Posidonia australis. The sequence continues at coordinate 13,413 of JAMKQA010000560.1, forward strand.
ATGGTAAACCCTCAAGTCTACTCAAAATCAACAAAAACAAAACCACAATTCATTCACCATGCAAGGAGAAATAAATTCGAGAAGCCATAGGCGTCAAAAACAACCCAAAACTACTCAACATCTTAAATGGCCATAAATGCCACCATAAATCATCATAAATTTGCAATAAATTCTAGGAATGTAAATTTATCTAGATTCCATGCATTTCTATCATTTTCTACCATTTTCATGCTTTCTACAACATGAGGTGAGGTGCGTACCTGAAATGAGCTCTCCGATGATCCTTCGGCCAACCACCGGTGCCACCAGCGATTTCGACCCTTGTCGAGGCTTTCTCAACCACAGGGACACACCATCGGAGCTCCACACGCTGCCACGAGTTGCCACACGTTGTTGTTGATCCCTGGGCACGCCAAATCAGGAGGAGGCAGAGAGGGGGAGGGAGGAGGTGGGGAAAAGGAGTGAGTGAGGGAGAAGGTGGAGGGAGACGAGAATGGAGAGGGAGGATGGAAATAGGGAAGTGGAAGTGAGGGCGAGAGGGAGACAACAATTGGCCCCCAAACGTAGGCCCCACATGGACCCACACACAGACTCACCAGCATAGTGTCTCACGCACAGTGCCAACCATGCACAGGAACACACATACAGAAGCCGGTCCACGAAGCCCAAGCCCAAAATCACGAAAGACACAAATAGGCCTCGGAATAGTAACACCTGCCTAGAAATAAATTCATTAGAATGTAAATAATTACAAAATGAATTTACGGGTATTACACGATGAGACCTTAATAGTCATAATGGGAGCCTAAGGGAATCCATTCAGAGAGACTGAGCCACAAGGGGCACACTACAATGACCAAGTTGAGATCAGTCCAACCGTGACCCTGACAAGGAAAAGACTAGTTGCAAACCAAAAGAAAAGTCAGATGATGCACCATCAACACCTCAACCCCTAGTACTAGAAGAAGTAAGCTAAGTGGAGTCCAACTACAATCCTCACAAAGCAAAGATCAGGTGCAAACCAAAGGAGAAACACAAAGATGCGCCAACTCCAACATCTGAAAGCTCAACGCCAGGGGCAGGCTTTTGCAGCCACCCTGTAGGTAATGCCCTCTATCTAGAAAGGGCAATGCGTAGCTCCACCGAACCCAACTAGGGGTAAGGTCATTTCTTTTGCAAAAAACATGTAAATAAGACATTAATTTCCTTTCTTTGTTGAACATTTCCCTTTATTTGTCTCTATTATTTTACATGCTAGACTAAGTTGAAATAGCAATAAAGAAAATAATAATAAAGATGATTGATGAGTGTGGGTCACGCTTGACATCTTAGAACATTAGGCGAAGTTGCCAAAATATTATCTAGGATTTTACTTAAGCAAACAATGTAACACCTACGGAAGGTCCGCCTAATTGGGCAGGATAACCTGGAGATCTCTCCAGATCCGTGGAAGTTAATGTACTCTAGAAGTACACCCTTAATCAACATGTTGAAGCCTAGAAAGGACACAAGACCCAGTACCAGCTAAGGAAGAAAGTTGTCTCCTACATGGAAAAGAAGCTGAGCAACTAGAGTAAACTTAACCTTGTCCTATCCTAGTATACACAGCATGGGGAGATAAAAGCAAAGTAGGCTCGAATCTTAGGCATATCATAATAGCCACTTGCCCAATGCAGCGTGTGTAGCATCCTAGCATAAGTTTGAGAAGGCGGTGATGGGTGAGCTCACTAAAATAAGGCCAAAACAACTTAGAAAAGTGCCCAAAAGAGGGGAGAGCAGGAGTAATTGGGTACACTGTCATAGCATAAGTCTGAGAAGGCAGTGTTGGGTGGGTACTCAAAAAACAGGGTGAGACAACAGACGAATAAGTAGATGTGCTGTTATAGCATAAGTTAAAGAAGGCAATGATGGACATGCATCTATTGAAAAATAACCAGAGAGGGTTACTCCAAAAGAAAAAAAAGAGAAGGAAAAGATGACAGCAAGGAAGCTGTCCAAAGAATGAAAGCCAAGAATCCTTGGGTTAGCTATAGGCGCATTAGGGCCAACCACTGGAGGACGACACTAGAGCTATAATCGACGCCGAGAGTCTGCTAAACCTCGAGTCTTCCTCAACTCTTCTAGTGGTAGGTAAGGGGCAAAAAACTTTAGAAGCTTAAGGACTGAGTAAATAAGGGAGGTAATAATCAACCAAAGCTAATGTGAAGTCCCAAGTCCTCTAAAGGTCATGACATGATAGAAGGGAACACTCTCTCACCTTTGATAATACAAGGTTGTGATGCTAGACACGTGAGAGGGAGGTGGTGACCATACATTTATCATCAATTAATAAAATAAATCAGAAAATTCAAAAATCCAAAAAAAATAGAAAATCCAAAATTCAAAAAAAAGGGAAAAAATTTAGAAAATCCAAAAAAAAAACAGAAAGTCCAAAAATCCCAAAAAATTAGAAAACTAGAAAACCAAAAAAAATTAAATAATAAGTAGTGCCATCCACCTTACCTACAAGTGAAAACCTACTACGTAAGGAAACTGGAGTTGGTCTGGTCGGTGATGCAACAATCGACCCACCAAGGTTTGGAGTTAGGCATCCTACCCAAGCGCGCCTTCACTGCTTGAGTGCGTTTTTGCCATAAAGACATTGCCCCAAAGTGATCTTTAGAGCATCCACAGATGACTCACAATCAGTGTCCATTTGGCTTCGATTTTCCATCTCTCAGCTGAGGCCAAGACTAATTCCCTCCACTTAGTTTTAAACTTAGGGGGAGTCAAGGGATAGCATTACAGTTCCTTTTCTAGGCAACTTAGCCAACTCTTTTGAGTAAGAGAAAGATACACCTTTTGATTACTAACATGCTATTGAGTGTGCAGGTACTGCCAAGTGTCAGTACATCAAGTCCAACCATGAGGCTACATCAAGTCTCACTGTGTGCATCACATCTGTCTCACCACGAGACTGCATCAAGTCCTGCCGTGCGCTTTAAAGTCCCAACCGTGCATCACATCAAGTAATGGGCATCCACCTTTGGAGTCCCGACCATGTACACAGACACAACTTTGACCAAGAGGCAAAGTCCTAGTTTGGCAAAGGAAGGGTTCACTCCCTCACCTGGTTCTTTATTCATAGAACTCCATTACTTGCCAAATCGAGTTGTGGAATGACGATCCTTTCCCAAGAGTGCTGGTCACACTTAAGGACGGAAAACACTTGACCACAACGAATTGCATTCATACATTTTTGCATATGTCCATATGGCTAGGGACCACCCATACCCTATTGGCCTAACCTGTCATACAAACCATTCAATGCTTCGTATGTTGACCTTGCATCTGCATTATCATTTGTTTGAATCATGCATCCATGCATTTAGGCATCATGCATCAGAAGTGGAGCACAAACGAGCATTGTTCTTCAAGAGAATTAGAAACCCTAGAACTGTGATCCTTCTAGAACCAATTAAGTCCCACCTATCCTTTTGCTATTCCAATCTGAGTAAGCTCTCAGATGAGAAGCCACAAATTTTTTTTTTTTTTCGATCGGCACTAGGATACATGCCCCACGATCATCTCCTTTTTCACTCCTAGCTGGCAATGGTTATGCCCCTCTGACCATCATTAGTTTCTGCCCCATAGAAGTGACATCTCTACATGGTTGACATGGTTTCGACATCCGACTGTGACACATAACTCCAAAACCGACTAGACCCCTCAGTAACTGAGCCTTCAATATGATGGCAATGTTAAATGAACTACTCGGTTGTGTGACGCGCTCCCATAATCGAGTCTGTCCCCTCTTTTATTCTTCCTCTAATGGTTCAACTGTGGCGGATCATTTGAGAGCAAGCTCTCCTTTCTAGGAAATGCTCAATGGAGATATCATTCTTACCTTGGAGCGAATCTTGTTCCAAGATCACCTCTAAGGAGGGGCATCTATAGATATCCCATTTTCGCATTTCCTAGAATCATCTAGAATAGGAACTTTCGAGGCGCCCCAGATCACAGGACTTAGGATCTCTGACTTATTTTCCATAAGTTTCATGATTTTCTTTAAAGACATTCTTGATTTTATTTGGTCCAAGGTTGATTAGCTGTGGCAAAGCTAACCCACTCAAGCTGGTGGCAGGCTTGAGTCCCTTGAACATTTTGGTGTGAGTTGTTAGCTATGGTAGAGCTAATGCTCTCATCTTACTCAAATTAATGGCAGATTTGAGTACTTTGAGCTTAAAGAAAGTGTTTTTATGATTTCATGTGATTTCTAAGTATTTTACAGACTTTCAAGGAGTTTTTGTAGATTTAGCATAAAAGATAGGGACCGAACGCAAAAAAACCAAGACTTTGCCACGAAGACAGGTGACAAGACTTGTTGCCAAATGTACTGCCGACTAGTCTTGTTGCCATGTGTACAAGCAACCAGTCACATCGCCACACCAACAGGCGACGAGAATCCTAGAATTCTTTCTTAAGACAATTTGCCATCCTAGGCTTTAATATAATATATGAGGTATTTATAAATATTATCATGATTTTTCCCATGATTATTCTAATTTCTAGGATTTTCTAAGTACGTGTATATTTATGGAATATCATATAAATTTTTATCAACGCCAGGTAATTCCAGAAAATTCTAGAAGAATGGGTGACGTTGATTTTAAAATTATATATTTTTATCATGTTCAAAAACATGATATGATATTAATTATCACCTCTTAAATGCTAGAATTATTTATAATTTAAAAAGATAATTTCAACATGTGCTTAATTTCCAAATATTTATTTAATTACAAGACTGGAATTTGTTATAGATATATTTGACATAATTCTCGTAATTATTGGGGATTTTATCTTTTAAATTTGATTTGAATTTTGATTTAAAATTTGATTTTGAATTCAAATATTTTCTAGAATATTCTAGTGATTTCGATAAGAGTTTGAAAAGGCCAAGACTGGTTGTTTACAGTTGCTAGATATTTATTGAATCAGTTTTAGATTTTTATTTTGAACGTGGAGATATTTAGAGCTCTTTGACACAATGAGCAGCGATTAGTTTGTAAAAAAACGATTTTTGTCTATTTTTCCGTATCAAAAAATAAAACTTTCTAGGTTGTTGCCGACCCTTATGGCAACATATCTAGATATGTTGCCGGTCCCATCGCCGATGAGTCCTAAATATCCTATTTTTCGAATTTTCAAACAAATTCAATATCTAGATATTTTCTTGACTTATTTTTGATGTGATCTGACATCCTCGTGCTTGTAAATAGACCCCCAGACCTTAAGTTCTAGGAGGCTTTCCAAATTGAGAGAGAGGTGGCCTAGAGAGATCAATTCCTGGCGAAGTCCTATTGAAATCATGTCAGAAACTTAGATCCATAGAGTTCCTTTCAAACCAAGCCTATGCATACCTCTGGAGCTCCATTCGTAGCCTCCACTTCCTCCATCCATTCCACAACGTACAAGGGTGAAGCAAGTATTGTTTTCCAATTATTTCACTTTTTATTTCATATAATCCATTGCACGACATAATACACCCATGGCATATGCATGCAGGGACAACCCTCGGTTTGTATTAGATTTTTTTGTTCATGTTATTTTTTTTTCTTTCTAACATCAATTACTACACCTAGAACTAATCTAGAGTTTCCTTTTTTCTATTTTGTTTGTTTTGAAGGGAAGGTTACTACGTAGCACGAGGGAGCTACTGGACGACATTTGGCCGTTGATCTAGTGAACCGGGAACCCTTATCCCTTACATCCACCGCAATGACTCCTGCAAGGTATCTTGTCAACCGGCGAAAGAAAGGACAAGTGGCGATCACAACAAAAGGTATTGACTTGAGTGGACACGACAACATCTACATCAACCACCCCTAAATTCACATCCATAGAATCTAGATGTGTTAGACATTACATGGATTGCGTTTAATATTTGACACAAGATTAATAGTGTTCTACACTTGCTTTAGTGATTTTTGGCATTTTGGGTGTTGGATGCAGGGTATGACGTGTCTTATGTTAGATGCATAGAATGTTGCATTTAACACTCACTACTCTGGTTGTTAAATGCGTTCATGCATGTGTCTTACGTACGAGAACACTTTGAATTTTGCTGCTGCCTTTATAAGTATTTGGAGATGGCTTTTTTGGGAAGATTTCTTCCCTTCTTCTTCTCCTTCGTCCTTGGCCTGCATGTGGACGATCTCTGGTGATGCCTGGCTGCTTGGGAGTTCAAGGAAGAGGGAGAGAGGGGTATGTATAGGCTTTCGTACTCCTTCCTCCTCTTCCTTCTTTTCTATTTGGTTGCACCCATTATTTGCATCATTTTCGATGATTTATTTTATTCTCATACGGTTTTCCTTGTCTCCCATTTTTAGGTAGATTAGGTGGCGACTTCATTGCTTTATTATTGCTCTTTTGTCTTGGTTTTCGCTATGACTTTGCTCAGTCTAGTGCATTCGACCTTTCGCGCCTCACACAAGTAGTCACTAGCATGATTACAAGAACTAGCAACTCCACTGGGGATAACCAAATTCCGGCTTTCGTTCTGGTTTTCCTCACTTACTTTGGCTTTTTCTCGTTCACTTGCTTGTTTCCTTTGCTTTGTCATGCTTGCCTTTACAGCTTTATTTTTGCCTTGTTATTGCTTTATCTTTGCTGAATGCAAGCTTTTTGCTTGATGAATATCTCTCTTTACACATTTACTATGTCACCTCACTTGCACATATCCTGCTGCAAGCCTTTTGATGTAATACATGTTTTCTTTATTTCACCATCATGATGACATGACACTTGGCACATAATATGTGCATGCCTTTTGTTTGATGATTGCTTTTTGTTTGCATTTCTTAGTGTTTCTTTCCCTTTCCATATTTACCATAATTAGGAGAGTACAAATGTGTTTGCCTCCCTTGGCTCAAATTAAAAGATACAAACACAAAAAACCGACAATAAGGCATAATTAGTGACAAATCCACATTTCCCCCTCTAGTTTAATAACACGCAAGTAGAAGATGCAAAGCATTTCTGCATGAATGATCATATAGGACATGCATCTTCTCCACTTCTGAGTCCACCCATAGTTTGAGAAGGATAGTCCTGATTTTCTCATTCTATAGCTTTGGCGTAGGATGACTTATCAATCTACTCCCCCTTGTCTGGGGTCGCATCGGTGTTAGTAGAGGATCCAACTCACTACTTTGGCAAGGGTCGACGGCACCAACGCACCACCTGTTCACTACTTGAGCTTTGGCTAGAATTTAGAACCGAGACCTTACTTTTTGCTTTGAGTCAGAGACCTATACACCTATGTGAGAATCCAAAGTAGACAGTTTTTAGGACACACTTAGATGGTGAGAGAGTGCATGTTAGAAACATTCACGTGCATGTGTGCCATTCATGCTACTCTAATAACAAATGCATTGTATTTGCCTTCTTCTCTCGGGTTAGGTAACGTAATTCTTGTCTTTTTTACAGCACAAATCAGCGTGTGAGTTCCTTGACCAAAGCTCAACTGTTCCGCTTGCTGACACCCTGTGAGACTGTTGCTTTCGACCATCTTTTCCTGAACTGCTCGTCACTTTGACGATAGCTCGTCGTAGGCTCCATCCTCCAGTTTACGACCGTAGTCCAATCTATACCCGCTTGCGATCTGCCATGGCCTAGCAAACCAATGAGCCTCATCCTACTACTTCTCCAGAGGAGATTCTAGCTTCAATTACTCCTTCCACTTCAACCGCTGTTACTTCCACTTTCGCTTTGGTTTTTGGTGGTCCCACTTTTTCTTTGACCTCTGCAGGTCTCTCCTACACTTTGGCTAGTCCTTCTTCCCCTCGAGGATACCAATTTCAGATCCCTTTGAACACTACATCTATTCCTTTATCACCTTGACAATTAGTGACCATTAGGGAGTCAGTCATGGAATTCGTTGCAATGACTATCTCTAAGTTTCCGGAGACATTGACTTCCCATCTTCAAGGCCTTACATCATTTTGCACCCAACCAGCTACAACATCTTCCATGGTAGGTTCCCTTTTTCTAGATAGTTTAGCTTTCAAGTGCCTCGTGCGTCCATTCCTCCTTCACTTCCATCCATTAATGCTGCAACCGATGATCCCATGACCGTGTAGGTGTAGCAAATGACCGCTCTCACGCAGCTACTACAAGGTATGCTTCTTGCACTCAATTCTCCTTTAGTTCTATCTTTTCCAACTCTTGAGTTGCCTTCACAACCAACTCTTAGGTTTCACACTACACCACCGCCTCAGCCATCATCGCAGCCCTTCGTTTCTTCGATGATGGAGGCATCGACGTTGCCTTCTACACCACCACCTCATTATCCATGGCAAATGGCTCCTCCATCTACTGGCCAGCCATTTGGTCTGGCTGGAGCACAGCATTCCTTGAGCATGATGTCTAGAACCGTACCGATCCCACAACTGCTATTCCAACATTCCGCACCTCAAGTAGCACCACAAGTAAACCCTTCTACTCTTTTACCTTAGACACAAGCTTCATCTTTTGTACCCCAATACACAACATCCTTGCACGAGTACACCGGCCATCCTACAGCGGCACCAGGTGACATGATGGTGGACCTGGAGGAGCCCCCAAGGGCAGCCCACGTGGTTTACGCGGCACCTACTTCAGCTACACAAATTGTCACAACAGCAACACCAGATGCTCTCCTCACAAGGATGAGTGACCTGGAAAGAGCACTTCATCAAATGTAGGGCGGGGACCATCGATCTTACCAATTTCAGGACCTCGGTTATTTTTCAAAGGCAACACTCCTTCCGAACTTGCACATCCTAGAACTTGAAAAATATAATGATAAAGGCTACCCAATCTCCCATTTTAAAGCTTACTACAGAGACCTTGCATTGCTTCAAGCTGATGAAAGGTTACTTATCTACCTATTTCAAAAGAGTCTTACTAGGGGCCTATGCTTAAGTGGTTTACCTCATTAGACATGGCCTTTATAAAGACTTGGGATGACCTTAATCAGATGTTCTTGGAACAGTATTCCTTTAACTTGGACCTGATCCCAAAGCGAGAGGATTTGGTTGCAGTTAAGTAGAGGCCCTAGGAACCATTTGGGGAGTATGTTGGACATTGGTGTTCCCTGGCTTCGTAGGTCAAGCATTGACCCTCTGATGAAAAGTTTACCAAGATTGTGATCTTAGGAGCACAACCAGTGTTCAAGGCCTTGCTAAGTATACAGCCTATCACCACTTTTCCATCACTGATTCGGACAGATGTCTATGTACAAAGTTCACTACGTAGTGGTAGTTTTCCTACACTCTCTGCATTTTCCAAGTAAGCCACTTCCTCACATAGTGGTGGCAGCAACAACAATAATAATAACAATAGCAACTCTAGTGCCAACCCACTTAAGAGGCCCTCCAAGAATACAATGGCATACATTAGGTCTCCTGCTACGCTGGAAAATGAGAATCCGTTTGATCATCAGTCGGTAGTTTACACACCCACATCACTTCCACGACTAAACGGGTGTACCCCGTTGCACTAGTTAGACAAGGAACGTAATAAGGCCATAAATGACCTCGATGCGATAGGCACCACAACACCTCCTTGGTGGAGCTATTGAGCGTGATCTTTCCAAAAGTTGCGTAGCTTTTGAGGCTCCCTGATGTTTGTCTGCCACCAAGCCCACTTCCAACGTAGTATAATATGAATGCGTTCTATAGTTTCCATTGGTCCATAGGGCACTCGACGAATAACTACCTCACTTTGAGGATTGAAATTTAGGATTTGATTGACCGAAATGTCATCATAATCAATACACAAGAGGCAGCCCAATGCCCACGTCAGCAGCCATACCAGCACAAATTCCAACACTAGCACAAGCAAACATAGTTAGTCAACCCCTACCTCAACACCCAGTCTCCGAAGCTCCTGGCACCTCAGGAGTTCATTCTATCTTCCTCTTTGATTCTACCTCATCTATGATATCTCATTTTTGCATTTCCCAGAGTCATATAGGATAGGAACCTTTGAGGCACCCCAATCACGAGGCTAGGGATCTTCTGCTCTATTTTCTAGATATTTCATCTTTTCTTTAAAAACATTCTTGATTTTACTTGGTTCAAGGTTGTTAGCTATGACAGAGCTAACCCACTCAAGCTAGTGGCAAGCTTGAGTCTCTTGAACATTTTGGTGTGAGTCACTAGCTGTGGTAGAGCTAATACTCTCATCTTACTCAAATTGGTGGTCGATTTGAGTACTCTAAACTTAAAGAAGGTGCTTTTATGATTTCATCTGATTTTTGAGTATTTTTCAAACTTTTAAGGAGTTTCTATGGATTTAACATAAAAGAAGGGGGTAGAATGAAAAAGACTAGGATGTCGCCAGGAAGACAGGTGACTAGTTTTGTCGCCCAACTAGTCTCGTTGCCACACCAACAGGCGACGAGAATCCTGGAATTCTTTCTCAAGATAATTTGTCATCCCAGGCCTTAATATAATATATGGGACATTTACAAATATTATCATGATTTTTCTCATAATTATTATAATTTCTAGGATTTTCTGTGTGCTTGAATGATTATTTAATATCATATAAATCCTTATCAATTCCAGAGTGTTTTAGAAATTTCTAAAAAAATGGGTGACATCAAGATTAATATCATATATTTTTATCATGATTTAAAATGAGATATGATATTAACTATGACTTTTTAAATGCTAGAATTATTTATAATTCAAAAGATTATTTCAACATGTGCTTAATTTCCAAATAATTATTTAGTTACGGGATTGGAATTTGTTATAGATATATTTAACATATTCTCGTAATTATTGGGGATTTTATCTTTTAAATTTTATCTTGATTTTTGAATTTGGATATAAAATTTGATTTTGAATTCAAGTATTTTCTAGAATATTATAGCAATTTTGAGAGAGTTTGAAAATATCAGGACGAGTCGCTTACAGTTGCTAGATATTTGTTAAATCGGTTTTGGATTTATTTTTTTTAACATAGAGATATTTAGAGCTCGTTGCCACAAGAAGTGGCAAATAGTTTGTAAAAGACGATTTTTGTCTATTTTTCCGCATCAGAAAATAGAACCTTCTAGGCAATCACCAATCCCAATGGCGACATATCTAGATATGTCACCAGTCCCACCAGTAACGAGTCCTAAATATCTTATTTTTCGAATTTTCTAGCAGATTCAATATTTAGATATTTTCTAGACTTGTTTTTAACGAGATCTGACATCCTCGGGCCTATAAATAGACCTCTAGACCTTGAGTTCTATAGGGCTTTCCAAAATTAGAGAGAGATTACCCAGAGAGATTAATTCATGGTGAAACCCTACTAAAATCATGTCGGACTCCTAAATCCATAGAGATCCTTTCAATCTGAGCCATAGCGCACTTTCGGAGCTCCAATCATAGCCTCCACTTCGTCCATCCACTCCACAGTGTATGAGGGTGAATGGAATATTTTTTTAAAATTATTTCATTTTTTATTGCATAAAATCCATTGCATGATACAATATAGCCCATGACGTACATGTAGGGACAACCCCTAGTTAGTATTAAGCTTATTTGTTCATGTCAATTATTTTCTATTTTGATATTATTTACTGCACCTGCTCTAATTCGGATTCTTATTTTGTTTTTCGTGTTTGTTTTGAAGGGAAGGATACTATGTAACACGAGGGAGCCACTGGACGACATCCTATCGCCGATCTAGTGAACCAGGAACCCACACCACCATCATCCATCGCAATAACTCCTACAAGGTGTCTTGTCAACTAGCGAAAGCAAAGGACAAGTGGTGATCACATCATCCTAATCAACCTCCTACACCCTCAAATCTCATCCATGATGTTTCAACTCTTTTTCCCTCTCAATTGTACCAATCTTTTCTAGCTAATTCTACGGCGACAATCAACATGATCCATCTGGCTGCCAAGCGAGAGTGTACCACTGCACAACCCACCATGCACCCTCAAACATCTACACCAGTTTGTCTCTTAGCAATACCTCAACCAGAGTTTGCCTAGCCCATTATACCACAAGACCACTTGGTTGTTTCCCCTTCAAATTCACCAATCACCTCGATGGAGCTGATGGCTCGTACCCTGGTTATCATTAACTTGACTTGTGATACCTATCGTGTTCCTTATAACTACGCCATAGAAATGTGTGCAGAAATAACACGATCGAGTAGGGTAAACAAGCCACTAGCTCCAACGTTCAAACCAAATCACTCGACACTCACTCCACTCAACCAGCTAGCTAGCTTGCCAAACCCACTTCAGCAAAAGTAGTAGATAGGTCCCCACAAACAACCACTAAAAAGGACTAACCTTCAGCTAATATAACTACTCAGCTTAAAAAGGTTAAAGCCGACATCTCAATTTGGGACCTAATCCATACATCCATCGAGCATAGAGAGGCCTTTCTCATGGTCTTCCAAGCTGCTCACGTGTCACCGACTATAGAGCCAACAACCCTTGAAAGCATGGTAGACATGATTGTGATGTTGTAGGTAATCTCCTTTTCAAGCCAAGAGTTACCTCCAACATGTATTAATCATAATCAAACCCTATTCATTACCATGCAGTGTCAGCTTCTGCATCCCTCTTACCCTGGTGGACAACAGGGCCTGTTTAAATGTCTGCCCCTTGCACACCGCTAGCGCAATTGAATTCAGGGCTGAGGATATTACACCAGTTGTGAAAGGGATAACAACTATCAATAATACACACCAAAATGTACTTGGGATCTTGGTTATTCCCCTTAGCATTGGTCCAGCTCAATTCGACATAGAATTATATGTCGTTGATCTCGAGCCTTCATTCAATCTTCTACTTAGGCACCCTTGGCTCCACAAGCATCAGGTTATCCCAGCAACTCTCCATCATATGATCAAATTCTACAAGGACGACAACATCGTTGCTGTCATGGTAGAGAATTTCGATAAGGAGAAAGTTGAGGTAGTCACTACTATATCTCTCCAGACGGTCTAGTTTGACCCCAAGCCCTCTGATGTTTTGTATTGGGTTAATCGGTTTGAATTGGTTAACTTCATCCCTACTCTCAACCATGCCAGTCACCTTGTCGTTCATAGCAATCCCCTTTTGATGGTCGAAAACTTGTGTCGTAGGTGGGGATATGAGAAAGGAACCCCCTTCAGGCAGTATGATCTAGGGATCACCAAACCAATCATAGTAGAAAAAAGGAGAGAGAATGAAGGATTGGGATATGAACGGTAGTCACAGAATGATAGACTTTAGAGATCCTCAATGACGGTACAACAACAAAGCATGTCAATTGATATGGAACATTGGATTTGTATAGAAGATTACTACTCAAGGGAAGACAATTCAAAGGTAGGGAATGCAGATTGGATTGGCAAATACGTTCAGAGTTGTTTAGTGTTGTCAGAATTAGAACAGTCAACCCCTTCACTTGTAGTCACTACATCAAATTCTATTTAGCTATCATCTCAAACAGCATCACCCACAAGATCATGCATAAGCTCCGTAGTTTCAATTTTACAGTCAGACTTACCAGTGATTTAACCCATCGTCTTTCATCACTTGCAATGCCAGAGGTTCCTTCACAAGGCAACACTTATTATGTTGATCACACTTTTGATGAAGAGGAGGGAACCTTCATTGAGACTCAGCTAGACAATATGCTTAGTGACTTGGAGATTTTGTTCCAAGAGCAGTTGGAAGTATTGGCAGAAGACGTGGCAAAACATCGTAGAGTGAGAAAGGGAAAGGCTGTAGTCACAAAGATGGAGCTAGAATTGCCCACATTGCAGCAAGACTAGTTGTTAGTTATGGTCCTTAAAGTATCGGAACCAGCATTTACTAGACTAGGGGAGTTAATCTCCTAGCAGTTGGGAGACGGATCTAGTTGGCATTGGCAGCTCAAGCCTCACCTCAAGGGTGAGGAGCAAAAAAAAAAGATCTTGAATTAGGCTTAGGAGGGAGTACAGGAGGCAGCAATCTAATCAGTTAGTAGTAGGACAGTCACCAACATTTAGTACCATCTGTACATATTACAGAAAATCCCAAAAAAAAATAGAAAATCCAGAAAACCCAAAAAAATTAGAAAGTTCAAAAAAATTAAAAAATACAGCCAAAGATGCGACAATGCTAGAAGCAGAAAGCCCTAGATCGTCAGCAGGCCCCAGCACGTACGGGACAGAGGTTGCACATTGCAAATACAATCACACTAGAATCAATGTGACCATTATGAAGCGCGACCAAGAGAAAGAGTCTGAGCAAATCCTCTCCTTTGAGGTCACAAATCCAACCTTTGAACAGGAGATCTTGCCTAAGCTCATTGCTTATGAAGAAGAGGATGATGCTGACATACAGGACGGCGTAGGTGCAAAGCAGGATGATGCACCTCCAGAATTTCAACCCTACAATGATGATCTAGAAGGGCCAAATCTACATGTTGATGAGGAGACAAAACTAATCAATTTGGCACAGCAGAGGACGTTAAAGAAGTGTGCATTAATGCCAAGTTAAGGCCGTAGGCAAAGGCAGAGTTCATCACCTTTCTAAAAGAATATGCAGATGTCTTTGTGTAACACCCGTAAAATCCATTTTGTAATTATTTACATTTTATGAATTTTATTCCTGGACGGGTGTTACTGTTCTGAGGCCTGTTGTGTGGTTTTGTGCTTTTGGACTTGGGCCTCGTGGGCTGGCTTCTATTTGCGTGTCCCTGTGCGTGGTTTGGCACTACGCATTGTGGCACTGTGCACGTGGGGCCTAGGTGTGGGGCCCGCATGTGTGGGCTGGTGGTTGAGGCTTGCAGTTGGCCTCGTTGGTGGTGGCTGGCGGTTGGCTGCTAGTACCCATCGCCGTCTTCTCCTTCCTTCTTCTTCCTTTCCCCTCCTCCTCGGCGGTCTGTTCCTTCTCCTCCTCCACCTTCTTTCTCTTCCTCCTCACTTCTCCTTCCTTCTCCTTCCCCTCCTCCTTTCCACTCGTCTCCCCTACCTCCTCTGTTTACCTCCTTGCCACATAATTTCCAGATGTGGATATCTTATTTGCAATGGACAACGTAGAGCCTGGAGACTTTCATGACAAGCTATAGTGGCATTTGTACTTTGATGGGGTGGTCAACAAAAAGGGCATAGGCATCGATGTAGTATTGGCAACGCCTCAAGGACAACTGATTCCCTTGCAAGGAAGCTGGCATTCCAATGCACTAAAAATGTGGCAGAATATGAAGCATGTATCCTCGGACTACAAGCAGCACTCGAGCATGGAACACGGAAGTTGCATGTGCATGGCGATGCAATGTTGGTCATTTCACATGTTAATGGCATCTAGAAGACTATGGATGCTAAGCTCCTACCATACCATACATACCTGCTAAAGCTCATGGCAGAGTTTGATGAGATCTGCTTTTCTTTCATGAACCAAACCAAGAATGTATATACAGACACATTGGCGACCTTAACATCTTGGCTTTCAATACCGAAAGTGCATACAATTGATATATCAGTCACATGAATGGAGCATGCGGTGCACTATATGTGCATTGAGGAAGTAGGGTCAGAAGAACTTCCATGGTATCATGATAGCAAGACCTTCCTTGAGTCTAGCAACCTTCCATCTGAAATCTCAGTAGTGGATAGAAAGACCATGGCACGCTTGGCATCAAAATACGTGCTTGGAGCTGAACATTTATATAGAAGGTCCTATCATCAAATGCTCCTTAGAAGTATTCCTATAATCAAATGCTCCTTAGATGCATGGATAAGAAGGAGGCTGATGCATTGTTGTTGCAAGTACATGTGGGAACATGCCGCCCACATATGAATGGAGTCCTTCTGGCCAAGAAAATAATGTTACAAGGTTATTTTTAGTAAACGATGGAAGTGGATTGTTACCGATTTGTGTGCAGAAATCACAATTGCCAAATCCATGGGAATCTCATTCACACTCCCTCGCAACAGCTGCACAACATGTCCTCCCCATGGTCGTTCTCTACTTGGGGAATTGATGTCATTGGAGCCATTCATTTGGCTACCACCAATGGACATCACTACATTCTCATGACCATTGATTATTTCACTAAGTGGGTGAAGGCAACTTCTTATAATACAGTTACAGCAGCCACAACTAAGAAGTTCATTAAGAACAATATCATAGCTCAGTATGGGATTCCTCATGCAATTATCTCAAATAGTGGAAAAAACTTTATTGCCAAGAGATCGAGGAGTATTTGCAAAGCTACAAGATCAAGCATCATAGATCCTCTCTATACCATCCACAGATGAACGGGGTAGTGGAAGCCGCCAATAAGAATCTTACAAAGATATTAAAGAAAATGGCAGACACTCATCGAGATTGGCATGATAAGCTCTCATATGATTTGTGGGCTTATAGAACATTAGTCCGAACCTCCACAGAGGCAACCCGCTTTTTCGCTAGTGTATGGCATGGAGGGTATTCTCCCTAATGAAGTAGAGATCCCATCGCTCAAAAGCTTGAGAGAGGTAGAGCTTGATGAAGCAAAGTGGATCAAGGACCATTCTGTTCAATTGAACTTGATTGATGAACACAGATTGTAGGCCATGTGTCATGTTCAATGTTATTAGAAGAGAATGGCCCCAGCATATCAAAAGAAGGTCTAATCTAGGAACTTTATGCCGAGAGACTTAGTTCTACATGCCATTCATCTCCCTAATGCTCAGGGCAAATTCAGACCCATCTGCCATAGCCCATTTATTGTAAAGCAAGTCTTATCTAGAGGTGCCATCATTCTTGAGGATATGGATCATTTGAAGCAATCAGAGTCGGTCAATACTTGCTACTTGAAAAAGTACTACCAGTGATTGACGACCTTGCCCTTGTCCTTGCAAAGTGCTACTCCTCTATCCTTGCATGTTTGATTTTCTTGTTTGGCATCTACGCATCTTTACGGCTTACAACATCCATGAATCACTTAAACTTTCTTGCACACATTTTGCTGTCTTTTCCTTTCTGCATTATTAGCAAAAAACAAAACAAAAAAATAGCATCATTAACAACATTTGCATAATCATCATCATCCGATGATGAGATCAGAAAGCTAGCCTGCTTAGGATGGTTTGTACCTCCTCATTCGCCACTACCTATGTGACCTAGTAAGTGAGGGAGCCACTATTCGCAGAAGATTGGGTGAAAGGTATAAATTTCCAAGGGACTTGTACCCCTAGAGGAAGATAAAATGTTAGGATGAGAATGAGTGTGTGAGCAAAAATATATAAGCATATGCATAGGGCCACAAAAGAAATGGGAAGATAAAAGCCGTAGACAGAAATTAGCCCCAAAGAGAGAGAGGCAAGTAGGGTAACACTATCCCTTCGACTCACCTTGGAGAGGAGTCAAGGCGTGCACCTATTGAGCCCACATTTTTGAAGGGATTAGCCACCCCTTTTCCTCCTAATTGAAATAAGATAGCCACATCTCAACTCAGGTGCTCATTGCCTCCAAGCAAGGAATAGAAGGAACTTGCATGCCTATGTAGATGTAAAAGAAAGATGAATCATTGAAAAGAGTAGGTATAAAACCTTAGGAATCTGGCGTGGAGCCCAATCTACCACCAAGCAACCCATCACTCGAGTGTCATATAGCCACCTAAAGACTAGGGATCTAGGTAGAGTTTGGTCAATCAAGGACATCCCTTTTCCTTTTGATAGGCAAGAAAGGCTTTTCTAATACTGAGGGTACTAAAATCTTGCATAAATTATTTGGTGTTCAACATTTTAGACTACTTTCCTACGTTTTGCATCGCTTTGCAAGGTTTTTGTTTCTAACCAAGGGCATGTCAGCTACCATTTGAGTTAGAATTTTGACAAGGAAAACTACAATCAGGGGCATTCAGCTGCTCTTTGGTCAAAATTCACTAGGTCAGTGTTGTTACCAGGGACATGTCAGCTACTTTCTAGTAGAATATCACATTAGACACAATATGTGATCCATGTTATAGCCTCCACCCAAATGCATGTTAGCTCCAAGGAGGAGTTGAGATAAAAGGGTCAACTACTGCATTCATGCGCACTTAATCTAGATTCATAACAGAAATGATCGTTGCACAATCAAAGCATACTCAACATCCCATGTTGCTATCTACAAGAGTGCAGATTGGATTCATTCCTGAAAACTTGTCGGATCCGAAGCAACCTTTCCTCGCTAGTAGTATAATGGATGGATTGTCTGTCTCGACATGAAGGTAACCTCCCACAATGGAAATCAGAATGGGGTATACCGTAATTCATGCTAGCAGAGGTGCGTTATGGAACAAAGGTAAGCACAATACAGAATGATATGAGCTAATTGGTCAACTCTTTATTACAACCCATCAAGCGTACAAGAGACTTTATGAGTGATATAGAAAGAAATCATTACAAGCAATAACAATAGAGCCTCTAGCAATCTGAGCTGGTCTGTGGTCTCTTTGAACTACTGGCCCCACCAAACAAAGCACTGTCGGGGGGAACCTTGTTTATGGGCTAGGATTCTTGCATTTAATTCTTGTACTCCATGGTATAGCCTGAGCCCTTCGTCATAGCAACGTCAATGGAGAAAACACCATAGCATGTCAAGCGATCTAGCTAAGAAGTCATCGTAGTGGAGCTAAATGGATACAATTTGAAGTGGTCAGGCATTGGGCTTTGGTCAAAAGATTCCTGGCAAAAACCAAAATGATGCAATACCTAAATGGGATGGTACTTTACGCCCCCAATAAATCCTAGAAGAATGATCAGCCACATGTCATTGTTATTGAAAAAGATAGCAAAGGGCTTCATGTTGGAGGGGATGATGCGCCAAGTTACTATGTCCTCAATTAGATTCTGCAGTCACTCATGTATCTTATGGACACCAGGAATAGTGTGAGAATGGCTAGTACGATAGTAAGCATCGAAGGCAGATTGTTGGGGACGTAGTATCTGCACCCCCATGTGAGTGGTAAGCCATACCTATCATAAGAAGGGTGAAACAATATTAAATGAGCACATCCGACAATGCAAATGGCAGTGTTAACTCACCTACACCAATGCACCGCAACCGTAGAAGTGTCGACAGCGCTTTAATGTTCGATCCATGCCATGATATGTCTCAGCCAAGATAACCGGTGTCGAGTCTATCTGCTGTGTGATCACAGCCAATGCCACCTCAACTACCTCAACGACGACTGTCATCTGGTCGTGGCTAAGGATCAACTCTCCTAGGAAGCGTACAACAAAGCCATCAAGTCATAAATTGTTGCCAAGGGTCGCACACTTATTAGCAACTTCATCAAAATAATCCAGGCATAGCATGAGAATTGAACAATGCTGGCAAACAAGGTGATGCTCACATTGATGGTTGAAAGGCAAACAACATGACACTCACATTGATTGCTTGAAAGGCATGTTAGTTGGCACAAAACTACAGAATGACCATTACAGCACATGAAAACCGTCAACCCTAAGAATGGTGATGAGCCACAGATCCTTTGAACCTCTTCTAAGGTAAGCGTCAACTCTACCCGACCAAAGCGGAAGACATGATAGGCAGGCTTCCAAAAGCGGGCAACCATACACAGCAAATGCCAATTCACCTCCACGTTGGCAATAACTAGGAGGGATGACGAGATGCCCCAAATCTGAAGTTGTACATGATCGTCAGTAGGGAGCTCGTCGATCCAAGCCCGAAGAATGGCAGAATGGTGTTTAGGCATAACCATAGTTGGGTATCCCTATGGGAAGAGAGGTCGTTGATCATTGAGTTGGAGAGAATGTAGAACAGAACCCAGCAAAGTATAATACATTCAAATCAAGGCAAGGAGATGAGAAGATAGCATACCATTGTCATGGGGAGTAGTATTGCCAACAATCAAAGGAAAGAGAACAAGCCCGAGACGGCTACGTAAGGAGAGGAGAAGGACGACAGCTGATAGGGTTTGCTCGAGCTCAGAAACTAGGTAAAGATATAAGAAGGAAGGTAAAACTGTAGCAAAAAAGTAAGTTTGAATGTTGAAGAGCGCTAGGCGCACCAATATGGCACACCAACTTGGCACACTAGAGTGGTGCACTAGCTTGGCGCACCATAGTGGCACACCAAGACAGAGATCAGTGGCTAAATCTGGTTTTGTAAATAGCTCGCCTAACAAGCACAAGGTCTTCCAATCACCTGCAAAGTATATAAGTCATACAACACAAACACAAGCAAAAAATAGGAGTCACATAGAACAAGTTTTCATGCATATTAAAGTAGAGTACGGTATAGTCACATGTTCTTCAAGTCAAAACAGAGTACAGAGAAATGGAGTACAATGCCAAGGAAAGACTAATTTAATCATCCCACGAATTCTGCTCCTCCTCAGATTCAATTTCTTGCGTGGCTTTGGTAGTCATCCGTGCAATGCTACAATTGAGCCTCTGGGAGTACCGAGCTGAAGCAACATCCCGAGCACATGAAGGATCTAGGGCAGAACTAGTAGCTTCATCCTCAAATCAGTCCTCATCGTCGACCTCGATGGTGAACTCCCCATCGCTCGGTGTGTTACTTTGAAATCAAGCATAAGAACGAAATCAGAATAGAACAACACAAGCTTATTGAACATGTTAAGGTTCAAAGTTACATGTAGCATTGTATGGCAACACAATAGCTGCACAAAGGGTAGAGTGTTAAAAAATGACTTGCAAACATAAATATTTTTAAGACTAGAGATTAAAATTAAAGCATGTTTGTACACCCATTTCCTCTGCAATTCTGCATAAAAGGCATCGAACTGCTCCTCAAAACCCTACACAGAAAGGAGGAACAAAGGAAACATGTATTAAATAGCTCGATTATTTACAGAAAATGGCCAAATGTAGGAGCAGAATTGAAATTTACCCTGGCCTAGTCTACATGGAACCACATCCCTCGTTGGCCCTCATGTACCGCCTCGTAAAAAAGATGCAGCTTTCCAATCCATTCGAACCAGGCTAGGTACTCCGTATAGCTAAACTCCCAGAGGGTGAACCTACTCTAGTAGGTCAAGGCCTCAATAGTCCCAACTCGAGCTGTAGCACGAGAAGGAGCCTTAAATCCCATGTCTTTTGGTGATGGAGCGGGGATGCAGAACTCATCATTGAATTGATGTTGCATGTGTCTTGGGAGGTAATAAGCAGATTTCTTCATGCAGAAAAACTTTATTTGCTTACTCCTCAACTCTCGGGTGGAGTTTAGAGAAGCCCAATCATATCCTTCATATTGGCCAAAGGGACGTAGAATCACCTAGCATCAAAACAATAAAATAGCATCAAAGCGCAATATCAAAGTAGGCATGTTAAGGAAATATATTAACCGCTTTCATCATCAAGGATCAAGAGGTCCAACAGGTAATGGTAGGACTCAACTAAAAACCCTAGCAGCAGCATCGTGATTCCGCTCACACCACTATCGAGGTAGAGGAAGAAGCTCGGGGCACAGGCGAAAAAAATAGTGACCCTTGGATATGTGCTCCATAACCCAGTACTGTCAAAGCAAAGCAAAAGTGTATTGGTTCGCAATTATTATTTTTAAATTAATTGTTTTTCTTGAAATAAAATGAACCAAATCTGGCACTTACCGATAGCAAGGGGTATAGACCCACGTATGAATGACGCACGTGTTGAATTACACTATCAAGACCGTACAATAGCCAAGTGTAGTTGGCACCAAGCCAATTATAATAGTCTAAGCGGTCTAAGTCACTTATATAGACAAGCCAATCTACGTGAACACAGTAGGTGGACGAATCGTAGAGGATCAACCAATGAGCTCCAATAGGAAATGCCATAGGACGAACTACGCTTGCATAGTTCTAGGCACTGGGTTGGGCCAAAGTTGCTCCCATCCTTGCAGCCAACCCAAGGTGAGAAGGAACTTGCCCCTTTGCGACTTTGGTGGAACTCGGCCTAGCAAATCAAGAGCCATTCTGAATCCTTGTGTTGCTTGCCCAATGATTGGCGCCTTACTGAACGAGAGCCCTATCAGCAGGGCCCAGTGCTCAGGCAACATAGTCATCTTCCCAAAAGAAAAGTGGAAGGTGTGTGTCTCAAATCACCACCTCTCCACAAGAACTTGGAAGAATGTATAGTGTCCATGGATGGTAGGGATCCATAACAAACTGCCAAAGGGAGTGTTGTGGAGTAGGAATTCGTGCAAAAAGTCTTGTAGGCACTAGAAATGCTCTAACATGGGTGCCCAATGGCACCGCATCACTCTCCCAGCATCAACTGCCTAGCAAACCAAATAATGAATAATGTCAAAGAAAAATGCAATAACAATTGAGCATAAAGATAAGCTGTGAACTAGGAAACCTTATCATAAAGTCAGGACTCTCGTAGATGTGCTCATCACTAAGTAAGTGACCACCGTGGTTCCCGGATTCCTGCAGAATGCAGTTACTCAATCAAAATCGCTTGTTCAGATATGCAAATAATACATAGAAACAGAGTTGAGTACACCTTTATAGGAACCACTAGTCAAGAACTGCTCGAGGCTTGAGACCACGAGGCACCTCGTCGAGGTGCACATCAACTCAAGGCACCCCTGCTTAAAGCCCACGAGCTCTCGCCAATAGGTGTCGCATCAATCTATTGATAGAAGCCAAATTCAAGAAAATCACAAGCTAAGAACATGGTAAATAGAGAAGCAACATGTGAGCCAATGCAAATCCAAGAAAACATGTAGGAAATACAAAAACAAGTCAATGAGTAGACATAGCAAGGTCAAAGCGTATGTGGATGGGGAAATGGGGGTTGATGTGAAGGTCGTCGTTGCTCCACGTACTTCGATAACTTTTATGATCACAACTTGTTTTTTGCTTATGCTAATTGACAAGACACCTACGGGAAATGGATTGATTTATTGATGTAGGCTCTCAGTTAACTGGATTGATAGTAGGGTGCCGTCTAGCGGCCTCCTCATGTGATGTAGTATTCCTTCCCTTCAAAAAAACAAGAAAAATAGATACCAATTAGACTAGGTGTAGTAAATAGAATCAGAAAAAGAAATAAACAACATGAATAATTAGATTAATACTAACTAGGCGGTTGCCCCCGCATGCATATGCCATGGGCTATATTACTAACATGCATAGATTTATGTTAAAAAAAATACAATAGTTGGAAGATACTCTTTTCACCCTTGTACGCTATGGAGTAGATAAGGAAGTGGAGGCCTGACGGAACTCTGGAGATACACTTTGGCTTGGAATAGGAAATCTCTAGGATCTAAGATATCACAGGGGGGACTGAAAGGGGCTAAGGATCAGGGATCTCTCCTCTCTCATTATCTATTTCTAGGGTTTCTAGTTAGCTCCTCTAGGGTTTGAATGTGCCTCCTAGAATTTTAAAAGTGCTCTCCTTCAAACTCTTGACCTAGGGATCAAATTATAGAGTTTGGGAGCTAGGGATCTCGTCAAAGACAAGATATAGCTCAATGGCTAGGATTAAACTCGTAAAATATGGCAAAAACTACATTATAGATCTCGTCGCCTATAGGACAAGCATCAAAATCTCCAAGTCACTACCAGTATAGGTGACTAGTCAAAAGATCTTGGATTAAACATAGCCAAAAGATCCAGTATAGGTGAATCAGTAGCTGAATGGCAAGAAATCTACCACGTCAGCTAGTTGCCAGTCCATGTGGCAACATGCTACTAAAAAGGCATAATTTTTAAAATCAAAATCTCAAAGTATCCATTACGAATCTATTATCAAATATTCACCAAATCAATCATGAAAAATCTTACTCATAATTGAAAGATATTTTATATTAATTTCAAATTTCATAATCCACTTAAAATGTTAAGTGAATTGGATTTGAAAATTAAATCTTTAATAATTACAAGAAAATCAGTTAAAAATCAATGATGTATTTGATTTTAAATAGATTGGCAATCAATTAGATATTTTGGATTTTATCTTTATTTTTTAGTATTATCATGAATAAATTATAAGCTATGACATCAAAACATGATAACAAATCATAAAATCTCATTTTTTGTAAAAATAAAGATAAGTGATCTTAATTATCAAGTCATCCAAATTTCTAGAATTTTCTAGAATTATTTGACATTTATAATGATTTATATGATATACATAGATATTTAAATGTTAGAAAATTATAATAATTATGGAAAAAATCATAATAAGATTTATAAATATCCCAAATATTATATTAAAGCTCAGGATAAAAAATTATCTAGGGAGAAAAGCCCAAGATTCTCGTTGCCTATACATGCGACAACGAAAGTCGTAGCCTACCTACGTAATAACTAGTCTTATCGCCTCTCAATGTAGCAACTAGTCATGTCGCCTCTCAAGGTGACAACTAGTCTTGTCACCTCTCAAGGCTTCCTAGTCTTTTTGCATTTTTCCTCATCTCTTTTAGTTTAATTCACAGGGATCTCTTAAAAATCCAGAAAAATTTCAGAAATCTCATGAAATCACAAAAATATTTTCTTTAAGATTAAAATTCTCAAGGGACTCAAACCTACCACTAGTTCGAGCGGTTAGCTCTGCCACAGCTAACAACCTTGAATCAAGTAAAATCAGAAATGTTTTTAGAGAAGTCATAAAAAGTCTAGAAAATATATTATAGATCCTTTAACCATATGATCTAGGACACCTCAAGTGTTCCTATCCTAGATGAACTCTCACAAAAGCGAAAATGGAATGTAGGAAAAAAACTAAGCAGATGGGTATGACATGCATAGAAAATGGAATGTAGGAAAAAAACTAAGCAGATGGGTATGACATGCATAGAAAACATTGGTATATGGAACAAATACTACAAATGATCATTAAAGCATGCAAACATGGCAGAATCTGATGCAATATGACATTTTGAGCAATGGCAAGACAACGTGGGACAGTAAAGCAGAGTAGACGGTGACGGGCGGTCCATCCTCCCAACTGACACCCAAAACAGTCAATATCCTCATCACCGACCACGCCTCACCCATGTCCTACAACCTCAACCACAACCTCATTGGCCATCACCATAGCCTGCTGGCCAGCGACAACCCCTCTGGCCTTCATCCACAACCCCATCGGCCATTACCATAAACTCGTCGATCATCCGCCACAGCCCACCGACTCACCCCTTCACCGCCACCCTCACCTAGAGCCCCGCCACTTTCCTTCAATCGCAAGCCCGAACCCATCCTCACCACCAAACCCAATGCTGCCAGTTCACCCATCCGCTAAACCCATCCTCACCATTGTGCCCTCCTACCGTCGAACAAGCAAAAAGAGAAAAAAGGGGAGAAGGAAGGGAGAGGGGAAAAGGGGGGAGAATGCCTCGGAGCCTGACGAGGAGCCCTCGTCTAGCCATTGTCGGAGTGTCTTGTGCATCGTCGAAACCGCCCACCGCACCACTGTCGATCTCCCACTATCTTCCGTGAGCTCCAACCATCGACAAGTGGAGATGTGGAGGCGGGAGTCGTCGACCGTGGGTGAGGAGGAAGATGAAAGTGAAGAGGGGAAGGAAGAGGAAATGTGAGAGAGGAGAGGGGTGGTTGAATTTCTTTTGAAATTTTTAATGCCCTTGTAATGGTGAATAAATGTAAAGGAAGGAATAAAGGATGAATGTATATGAAATAAATGAGTACCCTTTGGTTCATGCAAGTTAGGGTTGGCAATGTATCAAGAAACAATTTAGTTTTTTTACAAGGACGCACCAACTAGGCGCATCAAGGTAAAGCACCATATTGGTGCACCATCTAGGAGCACGAAGTTGGAGCATTGACATGGCGCACTGTGACACCTAGGTCTAATTATCTATTTTAATTGTAAGCCATGTAATTAATTGTAATATTGTATAAAAGATTTATTATTAGATAATCTATTGTTTCTTGCTGTAACGCCCCCAACCCAGGCATGTTACCTAAATCATAGTATCATAAGCAAAATTACACTAATATAGTAAAAATCAAATAATTGTAACTATGCCTCACCTCCACGAAACAATCTGTGGCTAGAAGCTCCGACTCCGGCACCGGAACTCGACTGCACTCAAACTGCACCTGAAAACAAACAAGCACACGTGAGTGACATCAAAGTTACCCAGTACGCGCCCCCAAACGCACAAAACCACAAAATCTCTGTGAAACCATTAAAACTCAGCTTCTTAATTTTTCAAGGTTTGGCTTTCTTTTGAAAATCCACTTTTTCTTTTTTAAAACATCATTCCCTTTTTCGTTTTGTTTGAAATCACTTGGGTATTTGATCCCAAATCCAAACTCTTTTCAAAACCCATCTTCCTTTTCTTTTCAAAACATTTGGAAATTTATTCCAAATCATATTCTCTTTTAGAAACACACATTTTGCATTTTCTTTTGAAAACATTTGGAAATCATTTTCCAAATTATGTCCTTTTTAATACTTGAGATTTCCTCTCGAAACCAAAATCACTTTCAAAACTCATATTTCTAACCAGATCTAGCCTAAAACACAATGCCTCTTAGGCTCAAAACCAAAATCATAAAAACTGGCTGGTAACTAGTTAAAACACAATTGTTGTTTTATTCTAAGATTTTAGGACCATTCATAAGTTCAATCCCGGACAAACCACATTTCTTTTCATTTCTCAAAATCACATTCTTTTCTTATTCATTTCCACTTTTCTTTACTGATGTTACCTTGATCAGGAGTAACCAAGCACACAAGAAGTAGGCGAGGACATCATTTCCTCTACCTCACTGCACTACCGCGGTGAAATTCCCCATGCGGGATGCCAATGCTCCGGCCAACTGGCCTCAATTTCCTTCATATATGCATGGGAATACAACTTTGTCTGACGCCCCATCGGTGACTCGAGCAACTAGGTACAACGACACAGGCTCAACCTACACTGTCGGTGATCCGAAAAACTAGGTTCAATAACCTAGGCTCAGCCTACACCGTCACGAGCTCGATGACCCAAACAACTAGGTTCAACAACCCAAGCTCAGCCTACACCTTCTCAAGCTCGACAACAACAATCGTGTCTGGCAACTGGTTTTATTGGAGCCTCATATTCCTACCATGTTGTCGACACCAACCCCGTGGTTCCTTAACACATTATTAGTGTTTTATTTTCAAAACTCTTTAAGCTTTCCTTTTCAAAACAATTTCCAATTCCATTCTTTTTCATTGCAGGAATCTGTTTTCCATGCAATACTTGACCCTCCATTGGGGTCGCAACTCAATTCATGAAAAAACCATGTGTTTTAAAATCACAGTTGGGTCTCATGCCCAAACCCACACACAAAATCAATCATTTTATTTATTTATAGGGTCTAAAACCAAAACCAAGCCTAAATCCACTTATTTGAGTCCCATATTTCCTCCATGTCATTTACATGGGGGAAGCACCACTAACACATGTTCATTGTCCATTTAAAACCATTTATTTCCATTATTTATGCCCATTTGTTCACATGGGCCAGTGGAATAAAAACGGCAGACCGAATTAGAATTCGATATACCGAAAATCACTGATTTAGTATACTGAATTCCTTCGATATACCGAAACTAGTGCCCCTGCACCAACTGACAGGGATTGGTATGCCGAACCTAGTTCGGCATGCCTAATCTCCCATGTTCTATACACGACCCCTGCCAACATACCATTCGTTCACCAGAAGTGGGAGCCTCTAGTGGACCCCTCAAACAAGTATCATAAAATACAAATAAAACATAGGGTATAGACCCTTGAGTCTACTTCAAAACCCCTCAAGCCATTCATCAAACCATTAACCATACATTCCACACGAAAATCACAAAGAGATGAAGCTCAAAAATGGCTATTGTAGCCCTCATCCCAAAATCTTGCATATTCCTACAAATTTCAATCCTAACCGCATGATATTATGTTTTCATGCATTCCAACTCATTCTCATCAATTCCACTATTTTTCTACGATTTTACATGCACTTTTTTCTCAATTTTCATACATTTAACATGATCTACTGGAAGCATGTAAATGAGCAAAGGAGAAGGGCCGCGTACCTCGAGTGGCACTCCGACGATCTTCGTCACTCCCCGGCGAGTCTCCTCTCGCCCAGGCAAAGCCTCCGCCATGGGCATTCTACACAAACCCTCGCCTCCTCTGCCGCACACCGCTCTTCCTTTCCTTCTCCTCTCTCATTTGCCTTCCCTCTGTTTATGATGGTGTAGGCTAAGCCTAGGTTATTGAACTTAGTTGTACAGGTCACCGATGGTACGTCAGATAAAGACGTATCCCTATGCAAATATGAAAAAAAATTGAGGCCAGTAGGTCGGGGTGATGTCCTCCCGCAAGGTGAACTTCACCACGGCAGTGCAGGGAGGTAGGGGAGATGGTATTCTCACCTACTGCTTGTGTGCCTGGTTACCCTTGATCAAGGTAACATCAATAAAGAAAAGTGGAAATGAATAAGAAAAGTGTGTGGTTTTGTGAAAAAGAAAGAAATGTGGTTTTGCTACAATTGGACTTGTGAAAGGTCCTAAAATCCTAAAATTAAATAAGAATGGTGTTTTAACCAGTTACCAGTTAGTGTTTGTGATTTTGGTTTTGAGCCCTACGAGGCATTGTGTTTTAGGTTGGACCTAATCGAGAACGTAGTTTTCTCAAGATATGAGAATGGTTTTCAAAAATGTATAAAGGAAAGAGTTATGAGTTTTGAAAATGGTTTTGGTTTTGGGAAGAATTTCCAAGCATTGAAAAGAAAGATGAGTTTTTAGGGAAGACTATGGTTTTGGAAACAAATTCAAAATGTTAAAGAAAAAACGAAGAAGTGAGTTTTGAGAAAAGCATAGTCTTGGGAATAGATTCCCATGTGATTTCAATGGAAATAGGGAATGATGTTTTAAAATGGGTTTTCAAAAGAAAATCAAGTTTTTATAAATTAAAAGTTGTGTTTTTAGTAATTTTACTGGATTTTGTTGTTTGTGTGTTTGGAACACATACTGAGTGACTTAGATGTCACTCACGCGTGCTTTGGTTGGTTTTCAGGTGCAGGTCGAGTGCAGTCGAGTTCTGGTGCCGGAGTAGGAGCTTCTAGCCGCACATCGTTTCTTGGAGGTGAACCTTAGTTACAGTTATTTAATTATTGTTATAATTAGTGTAATTTTGCTTATGATACTGTGATCTTGGTAACATACCCGAGAGTGGGGCATTACACGCACCACTAAGGCGCACAACGTTGGCACACTAGCATGGCGCACCTCCCTGGTGCATTGGGCTGGATTTTGCATCAAGGTCCAAGGTTTGAGTACTTGGGGAAGTTATAGTTCACTCTCTACAGTGATAAGTTGCTTTGTTTGTGAAGTATATTAGTAGACCTTCAAATTGTTGTTGTTATCAAGGAGTCCTTTCAAATGGCAAAGTTTTAGGAACTTTGCTCCAGGCAAATAAAGTCTTGCTTTTCTTTTTTTGGATTTTTGCTCTAGGCAGACGAAATCCATTCCGCGACTTCGCTCCAGGCAGATGAAGTCTTGCTTTTCTTTTTTGACTTTTCGCTCAGGGCGAACGAAAACCATTCCGCGACTTCGCTCTAGGAGAACAAGGTCTTGTTTTTCTTTTCTGGATTTTCACTTTGGGTGGATGAAATCCATTGCTTTTTTTGTGACTTCGCTTCAAGTAGACGAAGATTTGCTTTTTCTTTGGATTTTCGCTCTAGACAAATGAAATCCATTCCCCGACTTCGCTCTGAATGAACAAAGTTTTGCTTTTCTTTTCTAGATTTTTGCTCCAAGTGGACGAAATCCATTGCCTTTTCTATGACTTTGCTCTAGGCAGACCAAGTCTTGATTTTCTTTTCTGAATTTTTTCTCTAGGTGGACGGAATCCATTGCTTTTTCTGTGACATCACTTTGGATGGACGAAGTCTTTTATTTTTTTGGATTTTCACCCTACGTAGACAAAATCCATTACTTTTTTCACGACTTTGCTCCAAACAGACGAAGTCTTGCTTTTGTTTTTCTAGATTTTCACTCCAAGTGAACAAAATCCATTGCCTTTTCTA
Source organism: Posidonia australis (assembly GCA_024699735.1). Lineage (NCBI taxonomy): Eukaryota > Viridiplantae > Streptophyta > Magnoliopsida > Alismatales > Posidoniaceae > Posidonia > Posidonia australis. Next base: position 43,409 of record JAMKQA010000560.1, read on the forward strand.
TGACTTTGCTCAGGGCGGACAAAGTTTGCTTTTCTTTTCTGAATTTTTCCTCTAGTTGGACGAAATCCATTGCTTTTTCTGTGACATCACTTTGGATGGACAAAGTCTTTTTTTTTTTTAGATTTTCACCCTACGTAGACAATATCCATTACTTTTTTCACGACTTTGCTCCAAACAGACGAAGTCTTGCTTTTGTTTTTCTAGATTTTCACTCCAAGTGAACAAAATCCATTGCCTTCTCTATGACTTTGCTCTGGGCGGACAAAGTTTGCTTTTCTTTCTTGGATTTTCACTCTAGGCCTACGAAATCCAATGTTTTTCTATGACTTTGCTCCAGGTAGAAGAAGTCTTGCTTTTTTCTAGATTTTCGCTCTAGGCAAACGAAATCCATTGCTTTTTCCACGACTTCGCTCCAGACAGACGAAGTCTTGCTTTGCTTTTCTGGATTTTTGCTCTGAATGGACGAAATCCATTACCTTTTCTGTGACTTTGCTCCAGGTAGACAAAGTATAGCTTTTTTTTTGGATTTTCGCTCTAGGTAGACGAAATCCATTGCTTTTTCTATGACTTCACTCTAGGGGGACAAAGTCTTATTTTTTTCTAGATTTTAGCTCTAGGTGAACGAAATCCATTGCTTTTTCCACGACTCACTCTAAATGAACGTAGTCTTGCTTTTCTTTCCTAGATTTTAACTCCAAGTATACAAAATCGATTGCCTTTTCTATGACTTCACTCCGAATAGACGAAGTCTTGCTTTTCTTTTCTAGATTTTTGCTCCAGGTAGACGAAATCCATTCTGTGACTTTTCTCTGGGCAGACAAAGTCTTACTTTTGTTTTTTGGATTTTCGCTCCAAGCTATCGAAATCCATTGCCTTTTCTGTGACTTCGCTCTGGGCAGACGAAGTCTTGCTTTTTCTTTTCTAGATTTTCACTCCATGAGAACGAAATCCATTATGTGACTTTTCTCAAAGCAGACAAAGTCTTGCTTTTCTTTTCTGGATTTTTGCTCCATAAAAATGAAATCCTTTCCACTACTTCACTCCAGGCAGACGAAGTCTTGCTTTTCTTTTTTGGATTTTCACTCTAGCCAGACAAAATCCATTCCACTGCTTCGCTCCAAGCAAATGAAGTCTTGCTTTTCTTTTCTAGATTTTCGCTCCTAGCAAAGGAAATCCTTTGCTTTTCTGCGACTTCACTCCGATCAGACGAAGTCTAGCTTTTCTTTTTCTAGATTTTTACTCCAGGTAGACAAAATCCATTGCTTTTCTATGACTTTGCTCCAGGTGAACGAAGTCTTGCTATCCTTTCTAGATTTTTGCTCCATGTGGACGAAGTCCTGTTTGCCCCTACTTTTTGCCTCGTCTATGAGGATGAGGTTTTTTTCTTTTCCCTGCTTGACAAATCTTACAATTTGGCATGCCTATTTTCTTCGGACTAGTAACCCTAACTACTCGGTTGACAACCAATACACTGTTTGGAGTCGACTAACAATCATTAAAATGTCGAACGTCTCAGCTAGCAAGATCGATTGACTTGCCATGCCCCTCTTCACAGTGGGCTGATAACCTTAATTATTTAGTGATGAGTCTGATCACTTATCATGCTCCTTCCCCAGTGTCGCATCTCATCACATTACGCCCCAACAAAAGCATCGCTTTCCATTACATTTCATTGTGTGTCACTGAATGTTATTACATAGGCATTCTATCTTGCCAAATTGCAAGAACATCGCATCAGCATTCGCATGAGCATCACTCAAAGTTGCACATATTCCAGCAAAGTTGCATGCATACTAGTGCTAACACTACATCTAGCACTGCACCCGCATTGGCATTCGCATCTCAACACTATCTACACATTCACAAGCATTAGCATTGCACTCACAGCCGCATTTGCATTCTGGCAGCAAGTCATGACTTTCAATGCATCCACCAAATAAGTGACCCATTGACAATAGCAAATATCACCTTCCTGTCAACTCAAGTGGGGTGCCTTTTCAACCCTGAGCATTGGTCTCGATTACCTCGACCTCGCTCAAGGAGGGGTATCTATAGACACCCTAATTTTTAAGGTTACTTGCAGACGAACTCTTTCAGAAGGACTTGCTTTGGATGTGGCAAGCTTAACCCCATTTTCCAACACCCAAAACCTACCTAGTATCTTAGACCAACCCAAAACTGTAGCCCAAGACCCAAACACTAGTCCAATAGCCCAATTGATGGTCCAATTAACCAAACACAGAATCTAGACCTATACTAGGTGCACCATGTTGATGCACCAAGGTGGCACACCAGCCTAACGCACCACTATGGCACACCTAGTTGGAGCACCTAAGTGGTGCACCAAGGTGAAGCACTGTCCTATTTTAGAGCACTACCTGTTGGTTGCTTGACTTTCTCACTTCTTATAACCCCCAACTATGAATGGACCATTATGCCTAAGCCCTAGATTTTATTCCCTATTCTACCCTATGTGAAGACCCTTGGTTTCCAAGGTTGTTAGGATCCTTGGCTTTTCGTTTCCATCTCCTTTTAGTAGCTATTCCAACATCTCTAGGGGTTCTCTTCTAAAAAAGGTTGAACCTTGCTCTCTCTTAGCAATCATGGCACTCTTCTCTAGCACACATTAAGCATGAGCATCCTTGAGCACTCCATCATCCAACCATGTCCAGAGCATCTAGAGGTGAAGCGCAGCAAGCTCTCATCGTCAAGGAAAACAACCAACCTTCACAGGTAATCCTTTTATTCCTTTTTTGTACTTTATCTATTCTCTATGTAAATCAACATTGTTTCCTAAGTAAATCATCTATTCTCTATTGTTTGGATTTGTTTTTAGCCATTATGTTCTCTACTTTGCATACAAAATAGCATAATTGTTGGTTTTCCAGTAATGGGTTCATCGATTGTGTGAGGCCACTGGCCAACGTGCACGGCCAGTGACCCATCACCTTCCTTCCCTTCTTCTCTGCCCTCTAAGGTGTGCCCGATGTGCCTCTCATCTTCACAGGTCTGTTCAAGGCTAGACTGACATGAGGATGCAGTGTAACCCAACATAGACATGGAGAAGAAGTGGATGCCCCATTGCACTTTCCTGCACTAACACAACATGCTTGGCATTCCCTTTTGCCTCCTTGGCCCATCATCAACATTGCAGGGAGTTGATAGGACTCATGGTTGGGTTCCATGGCTGTGAGCATCGGTGAACCCAATCACTGGCAATACAGGTGGGGAGGAAGAAGGAGACATGCCCAGGCCTATTTCTTAGCATTCTTAGGTTTCTTTGCATCTAGGCAAGCTCATCTCATGTTCACTAGCAAGTTTGAATGCATGAATTTGGCCATTGTTGGCTTTTCAGTTTGCTATCTGAAACAGAGTGCCTGGGGCACACCATGCTGGCACACTAGGTTGGAGCACCATGTCGACCCACCATGTTCACACACTAGATTAGAGGACCAACCTGGCACACCTTTCTGACACACCTACCCTGTTTCAAGGTGCAAGCAACAAGTTTGTGCTTTGTTTTGTGTGTTTTCTTAGATGCTTTCAATTCTCATGTTCCTGATATCTCTTCCTGGTTGTATTAAGCTTGCTTTTGCATAGTTTTTAAAATCATACACCCATGTTAGTATTAGATTTGCACTTGGTAAAACGAGGACACTTACCATCCATTCTCTTGCTAATTGGGTCTATTGAGCTCCATTAGTGCAATATCTTTGTTCCGATGCCCGATTCAGAGTTTTGATAGCCTGGCTGAGCAGTACATCATGTCCCGCAACCTATTTTATTTGAATGACATTAGGAATAGGAACTCATTTGCATAACATTGCATATTGCCCCTTGGGCATACAAAAACAGGCTTCAAGCCAACATAACCATTTAAGCGAGTGATATGCCATGAATGACTGACTTGTCGGGTGCATGGGGGTGTCTAATACCTTTCTCGTGCATAACAGGGATCCTTACCCTATTTTCTAGCACACAATGACCTTCCCTCTAGCACAAATCATGCATATTTGCATCATTTTCTATGTTGTTGTTATTCTCATGCGGCTTTCCTTGTCTCTCGTTTTTAAGTAAATTAGGTGACAACTTCATTTCTTTATTATTGTTGTTTCGCCCTAGTTTTTGCCATGACCTTGCTTTGTCTCTTGCATTCAGCCTTTCGCGCCTCGCACATGTAGTCATCAGCATGGTTACACCATAAAAGCAACTGGTGCATTCGTCAACCTAAATGACATCACTAGGAACTCATAATAGCCATACCGAGTCTGAAATGCTTTCATATGCACGTCAGTTTCCCAGATCTAAAGCAAGTGATAGCCTAATCTCAAATCAATCTTTGAAAAGATTGAGTCCCCTTGCAACTGATCAAACAAATCATCTATCCTGGGCAAAGGGTATTTGTTTTTCACAGTGATTTGGTTCATCATCTAGTAGTCTATGTAAAGGCAAAGCAAACCATCCTTCTTCTTGACAAACAGCATAGGTTCTCCCCAGGGTGATACACATTCAGGCTGATAAATCCCCTATTCAACAACTCCTATAATTGACTCCTGAGCTCCCTTAATTCTACTGGTGCCATCTTGTAAGGGGTCTTCGAGATGGAACTAGATCCTGACACTAGATCGATCACGAACTCCACCTCTCTATGTGGCGTCATACCAGGCAATTCTATTGGAAAGACATCAGGATACTCTCGAATCACTAGTATATCTTGTAACTCAAAAGCAAGAGAGGAAGATATCGTTACACTAGCCAGATATCCTATGCAGCCTTTTGCTAAGTGGCGATAGGCTTTGCTTGCCAAAATTATCTTCTTCTATTTTCCCAAACTAGCTCCTTGCACCATACACCACCCTTTGTCTAGGCATTCCACCAATATTCTTTTATTAGCACTGCTGATGACAATTAAGTGTTGTGCAAACCAGTCCATTCCCAAGATTACATCATATTCCTACATATCCATAACTATCAAACTAGCTTTGAAATCTTAGTCTCCTAGTTTGACATCAACTGACCGTAGATACCTCCACGTTAGGCTATGCTCTTCCAACGAAGTCACTACATCTAGGTGAAAACCCAATTTAGCTAGCCTATCCGCAATCTCAGCAGCAAATAACTCAGATATAAAAGAAAAAGAGCTCCTTGAGTTAAAGAGTACTCGGACCATTCAGTCAGCCACAAGAAAGGAACCTATTCAGCAAACATATCATAACCATAATCATTATAGGAAATCGTACTGGATACAAGATTTCATAGGTAATAAAAGACCACAATACAAGACTCATGGCTACTCCTTACCCTCTACAACTGTAGATATCTCATTTTTGCATTTTCTAGAGTTCACCTAGGATAGGAACCCTTGAGGCACCTCAGATCACATGGCTAAGGAGTTCTAACCTTTTCCCAAATTTTCCCATGAAATTTTTGAAGTTTTCCAGGTTTTATTGCATTTCTCTGGAATAAGATAAAAGACTAAGGGATAAAATGTAAAAGACCGGAAAGTTGCTACCTTGAGAGGCAACAAGACTAGTTGCCACATTAATAGACGACATGACGAGTTCCCACATTGAGAGGCGATAAGTCTAGTTGCCACATTGAGAGGCGATAAGTCTAGTTGCCACATTGAGAGGCAACGCGTTTCGTCACCACATGGACAGGCGACGAAAATCCTGGACATCTCTCTCCACATATTTTGTCATATTAGGTGTTAATATAATATTTGGGATATTTATAAATGTTATCATGATTTTCGCCGTAATTATTATAATTTCTATAATTTTCAACATTTAAATAATATGTGTTATCATATAAATCATTATAAATGCCAAGTAATTCTAGAAAATTATTGAAATTTGGATGACTTGATAATTAAGATCACTTATCTTTATTTTTACCAAAATTGAGATTTTATGATAAGTTATCACATTTTAATGTTATAGCTTATATTTAATTCATGATAATGCTAAAAAAAAGATAAAATCCAAAATATCCAATTGATTACCAATCTATTTTAAATCAAATACATCAATGATTTTAATTGAGTTTTCTCATAATTACTAAAGATTTGATTTTAAAATCCAATTTACTTAACATTTTGAGAGGATTTTGAATTTGAAAATTAATTTTAAATATCTTCAATTACGAGAATGGTTTTTCAAATTTGATTTGGTCAATATTTGATAATAAATTAGTAATGGATATTTTCTGATCTTGATATTTTCTGATCTTAATATTTTGCAAAAATTCCTTTTTAGTTGCTTGGCACCACATGCACAACCGACTACCTTACATGACAGATTTGGTGCTAGCTAGCTGCTAATTCACAGCGTGCATGGAATCTGGGGTCAATCACCTCGTCGCCTCTCTGAGCGGCGACTGAATGATTCTGTTGCCTGTCCCATAGGCGACTGGATCTATTTTTGCCATATTTTGCAAGATTAATCCTGGCCCTTGAACTATATCTCGTCTTTGACGAGATCCCCAGCCTCGAAACTCTATAAATAGATCCTCTAGGTCTTCAACCAAAGGATGAGGCATTCAAAATTTCTAAGGAACCACTTTACAAACCCTAGAAGAAAATTTTAAGAGAGAAAGAGAGAGCCATAGCCCCTCCTCCATGTCCAAGTCCCGAGAAGCATAGATCTACTAGAGATCTAGCCTCATTCAAAACCAAGGCGCACCTCTGGAGCTCTGTAAATCGGCCTCTATTTCCTCATCCACTCCACAACGTATGAGGGTGAAGGGAGTATCTTCCTTTTTTTCTTTCATTTATTTCATAAAAACATTGCATACATAATTACTCATGGCATATGCATGCGGGGACAACCCCCAGTCAGTATTTCATTTCAGTTATTCATGTCAATTATTGTTTATTCTTGTTACTCTTACTGCACTTAGACTAACCTAGATCTCTTGTTTTCTTGTTTGTTTTGAAGGGAAGGACATACTACATAGCACAAGGACGCCACTGGACAGCATCTTGCCGCTAACCCAGTGAATCGAGAACCCACACAACCACAACCATCACATCTCCCGTAAGCATCTTGTCAGTCAGTCTCAACAAATCGACAAGTGGTGATCATAAAGGTCATCGAAGTACGTGGAGCAACGATGAACTTCATCAACACTCCCATTTTCTCATCCATAAAAAAATGACGATCACAGTGGGACTAGTTTGAGCCAACCCCTGTGCAATGTAAGTTATCTTCCCTTCCTTTTTATTTTATTTTCTTCTTTTATTTGGACACTAGGTGTAGTTTTAGGTCTGGGAAGTCACGCGTTTAGGTTTTCACAACGACCAAACCTTTTATTTAGTTTTTTCTTAGCAAATAGTCACCCTGTTGTTCTAGTCGCCTGTCTTTGTGGTGTCGTGACTCGTTGCTCCTTGAGAGGGTGACAAACATAAGCACCAATCTAGCAGGCAACTGGAACTGTAGACCCATTTCTTAGTGTTTTTCAAATTTTCCTATCTGTGTTGTGTTTTTCTAGGCTTGTAGTAGCAAAATAAAGATAATAAATATCCTATCTATCGTCTTTTTAGTTTTTTTATCGGATTTTAGGATTGTTTTCCGTCCACCAATAGGGTGGAAACTATTTGTTTTACAATAAAGTTAAAGTCCCTTAAGTAAAATATCTTTCTTGTTAAGATCAACCAAACTAGGTGAACCGAGCCAATGCAAGTCACTCTCCCATGCCCTGTTAGGTTGTGATTTCTAAATTGATAATTTAAGGTGTCCTAAGGCGTTATTATTCGACTCCTCTCTTCTCCTTAAGTCAATAATAAACCCTAGTAGATACATGACACTTTATTATTTCATGTGTATTTACTATTTTATGGTTTGTTAGGGAACGACCCTAAGGATAGAATCCTATGTTGAGGGCCCCTCTATAGAGAGAAAAACCCATAGCCTAGGCCCTCTTTATACCCCCTACTAGAAGTCCAAGAGTGGTACCCTACAACTAATATCCTACTCTATAACCCTAGAATTCTGCTATAGGTGCCCAAACAAGTTGAGAGAACGTAGGTTTAATTAAGCCATTAATTAACAACATTAACAAGTAAAACTTGCGTTCTGTCTGAAACTTCTTTGATTAATTGGACATGCTTGAGGGTTTGTCGAGGATAGATTTTGACTGTAGGAACAAACAAACAACTAAGCCACCTGTCTTATTGGCACCATTGTCCATCGCCATTCTAATTGGCGACGAGTCCTGAAGTTGCACAAATAGACGACATCAAGCAAATGCCTTGTCTACAGGGTGGTTTGTGCTTGCATGCCATAACAGGTTACAGGGATCTTCTAATAGTGTCCTGGGTCTATATTTTCTTCATTAAACAAGTTTTAAGCCATTTTCTATTTCATTTGCATTAAAGTTGTAATTTTCCTTTTCTTAGAAAACTTGTAATAGGTTTAAAGTAGTATCATATAGAGTCTATAATTCCCCCTTTCAACCTATAATATTCTGAGGAGAGTGAACCACGAAGAAAGGACAGGTCAAGGACGTCAGAAATGCACTACTCCTACATTGGCTACTCTAGTGCATCAACTACCTCATTAAGTCAAGCGAGCAACTTCACTTGTCCACATTGGTTCCTCTTCAATACTTCAACAACCCACAGAGGCATATCCATTGGAAGAGGAAGTGAGGGACAGATGAGTCATTCTCAACCATATAGCACCGCTTTGTCGATTCACCCACACACATTACCTGAAGGGGCAATCAACCAAAGTCACCACTCCATGGCCCATTACAACCCTTTTGGCCTGCAAATTTCAAGTGCACATGGACCTTCTTCCTTCCCCTTAAACTATCACAAGGGCCCATTAACCATGCCTCACATGGGAAATACATACATAGTGCCACCAAGCCCAACTACCAATTTCCCAACATAAGGCCCAATTACACAATCTCACCTTGCTACACCAAGCTACCATTCTTCTACCTAGCAAGCTATGTTGACATCACTGAGCCATCACTCACATTACCTAGGGGCAACTCCACACCATCATACACTGACTCAACCCTCCTTCCCTGCTCAGTATAGTATCCCTCTACAATAGGAGTTCCAACAAGGGTACCAAGATCAAGGGTAGTTAGTCACTCCAGGGGTAGATATCAAGAAAATGATCTCAAACGCACTAGTTGAGGCAGGGGTTACATCAAGGGCACTAGTCGGCTTTGATACATCAAAGTTCTCACACTTCACTTTGCCACCAGGATTTAAGCTGCCCAAGACACCCAAATACGATGGGATAGGCAATCCAAGAAGCCATATTGCCACATTCACTATGGACGCCCTGCCTTATCAACATGATAAGGGGCTCATGGTTTACCTCTTCTTTAAGAACTTGGAGGGAGAAGCGCTGAGGTGGTTCAATACACACACCTCCTATGACCTCAGTGACTTCAACGTTGTGTTGGACAAGTTCCTATAACAATACGTCCACCGCATCCAGCACAAACCCACCATTGCGGACCTCCTAGTTGAGAAGATGAAATCGGACGAAGACTTTGCCACATACGCAAGCAGATGGAGGGACATGGCTGCCAGATCAGAATGTCGTATCCTTGAAGACCAGGTAGTCGAAGTCATAGCTCAAAACACTACTAGTGCACTCAAGGCAGGCCTACTGATGGCGATTTCCAAACGTACTCCCAATTGTATGACAGAGCTACAAGGATCCTTTGCAACAGAAAGGATCTATCATTTCTGGAGTATGAAGAAAAGGGTAGGAAGAAGGCCTCAAGCTACACATACGAAGGCACCACAGGCAACACGACTCCGGTCACAACACAACATCAGCATCAGCCATACCAAGGACCACTAGTCCAGCATTAGGGGTAGCACATGTAGTATCAACCACCGTTCCAATAGCACAACCCCAATAGCAATATCAACAACAACAACCTCCAAACTACCAAATGTACGCCCAATAGGGGCAACAATAAAGGTGCTCCAACATAGTCCCTCCACCTCAGCACTATAAGTCCAAGAGACGAGACTATCCACCACTCCTAGAGCCACTCCAAGACGTTTTTAGAATGTTAGTGGAGAGTAGAGTGTAGGATACTAATGCTTCTCTAGAGGGGGGGTGAATAGAGATTTTCAGGTTTTTATTAACTCTTTGAAATTTGTTATGCAATCTGAATAATCTTAAGGATTTAACACACAAGCATTCAATCACAAGAACACCAAGAATTATAGTGGTTCAGC
>JAMKQA010000561.1:0-16889 GCA_024699735.1 Posidonia australis
CTGGTTGGCCCAGATCAAGGTAACAACAGTAAAGAAAAGTGGAAATGAATAAAGAAAGAGTAATGTGATTCGGTAATGATTGGACTGATGAAATGGTTCTAAAATCCTGAAAAGAAATGATGATGTTTTAACCAATTGTCAGTCAGTGTTCATGATTTGGTTTTGGACCCAATGGGGCATTGTGTTTTAGGCTGGATCTGGTCAGAAATGTGAATTTGAAAGTGTGTTTTGGGAAGAAATCCCAAATATTGAAAAGGGAAATGTTTTGGAAAATGAATTCCAAAATGTTTTGGAAAATGAATTCCAAAATGTTTTTGAAAGAAATGTAAAGGAATGTTTTGAAAGAAAAAAAGTGGTTTTGAAATGAATTTCCAAATATTTTGAGAAAAGAAAAGTAAACATGGCTTTTGAAAAAGCATGGATTAGGATTGAATTCCCAAGTGACTGTCTAATAAAAGAAAGGATGATTTTTAAAAAGAGAAAACTAAGTTTTGAAACATGATAAAGAATGAGATTTATGATTTTGCCAAGGTTTTGTGGTTTGTATGTTTTGGGGCGCGTACTAACTGACTTTGATGTCACTCATACGTGCTATTTAGTTTTCAGGTACAGACCTCGTGCAGCTGAGTTCCGGTGCAGTAGTTGGAGCTTCTAGCCGCACATTGTGATCCTGAAGGTGAGCATTAGTTACAGTTATTTGATGTTTCTGTAATTAGTGTAATTATGCTTGATACTATGTTATGGTAGTGTGTCCGGAGTGTTACAAAACCATTTGCTTCTTTTTTTTGCAGAGCAAAGCTCATCCTCAGTAAAAGGGATCAAAGCTTTTTGCCAATGGATTCATTCATACTATAGATCTTGAAAACTGAATAAATAATGATCTTCAAAACTGAAACCGTAATATTTTTCTAGGTTAACATGTTGAATGCTAAATAAATCAAGATGCTAACCTTCTAGGAAGTGAAGATGACGCTGGCACAGATGAAGATTTCGTTGAAACCATGTCGTCATCGACTATCAAGCTTTGCTTCAATCAGAAGTGAATGGCTTCGTTCGTATTGTTTGTTCCCGTTTCTTACAGCAAAAGGGGAGGAATGCACATGAATGTTCTGCAGTCTCACAGCAAATGGGGAGAAAAATGGGGAGAAACGATCTTCTGTAGATGATGGCACAGTTGCCATGAATGACGAGTGGTAGATTTCAGTCACATCGTCATTAAAGGAGTGGGTAATTTTAGTTTTTGAATTAGGTTTAATTTTTGAATTTTGAATTCGTTATATACGATGGTTTTGTTAAACTGGTTTCTAGTTTATCATCTAATCTAGTACAGATATATTAAGAAACGAACGGCTTAGATGCAGTCTTACTGTAGATATTCTGAGGGAGGATGTACAAACGGCTTAGATGTAGTCAAGACCGCTTCAAACTTAGATAAGTTATACAACATATCTAAAGTACAAGTAAACTAAAGATTTTCAAAGAAGATTCAACAATAATATATGAGGACAACGTTACATGCATAACACAACTCTAAGGAGACTTTATCTAAGGTAACAGGACAAAACACATATTGTCAAAATTCTTCTACACAGATGAATTCTAAAAGTATGGTGAAATTAACATCAAATAAATCCAATTAGGCGAGAATCTAGCAAATTTGTTCACAAAATTACTCTCTGTGATGACATTCAAGAAGTTGGTCTATAAGATAGGAATGAGACGTCTTCAAGACTTTACTTCATAATTATTGTAATTTTAGCTTGTAAATCATATACTAATTAGTGAGAGAGAGTAAGAATTGTACACCTTTTCCTTCAATTCAGCCTTTTCTCATTGGGTTTTTTATAAATAAGGTTTTAATGAGGCAGATTTCATTCTCTCTGGATCTTGAAGCATCCACCCATATTTTGTTCAAATCCTAAAGTATTCAGAAGTATTTATTTTCTTAATCTTATTTCTTAGGTACAAACAAAAAAAGAGAAGTGTTATGTAATATTTGTAACTACCATATGTATCTTATCGTATCCATTGTAACTCTATATTTATTTATAAATAAAGAGAAGAGGTTTGTATCTTTCCTTTCCTATATATTTTTAGGGTTACCATTCCTTTACATCTTTTCTACACCTTCCTATACTTTTATGGTTTACATTAGTAAGCATCATTTTTGAAAACATAGCCTTTTTTAATCAATATTTTTGAAAATTTTTATGCATAAACAAGAAGCTAACATATTTTAATAATCTAATGTAAAAAAATATTAGATTTAGCTTTTCAATAATATTCTTTTTTCAAAAGTTAGTCCTAATAATCGTTACTAGACAAATCCTTAGCTTGCAGAAACGATAAGTGTAAGCCAATTGCTTTACAACAAATGATTAAGTCATGTAATGTCCTACTTAGGTCACATAGTATTAGCATATGGATTCGCATCCATGTTAAATTGTATGTTGGTTGATTTATTTGTATCTACATTCCTTAAATATAATCTAGGTCTAGATAACATCAGAATTGCCCAAGTAGTTTAATAAATTGATAAATTTGAATCCATATTCAACTATCAAATATTAGGTGTACATGTGTAACAAATATTTCAAATACGTATGAGATTCATTGCTGATATGAGGTTAATATTGATCTTAAGTCATGTAACATATCGATCCAAATGATAGTTGATCTATACATCTGCACCTATCAAATATAATCTGAATTTTAACACCCACATCCATTAGAGTAATTTAATATATTGACATAAATTTGAATCCATATTCAACTGACAAATATTAGGTGTATACATGCAAGCAATATTTGAATTAAGTACATGGTTAATTGCAAGGCTACTATTTAGTCTTAATTAACATATAACAAACTCACATGTTATGCTAGGGAAATTAGATAACATTCACATAAGCCTGTAAATGGAAATGTATCCATCCCTTATTGTCCCATTTATAAAACACAGGTAAGGATAATTATACACCCATCATTTGTTTACCATTGTATAGAGGATATATTTCTAATTACTTTGTTTTTCCATCTGAATTTAAAAGATAAGAGTATAAGTATGGTATGCCTATCCTTTTTATCGACCTACATTTGGCAGATGTTACACAAGCTTTAATAGATGTTTCTTCCTACATTTGAATAAATTCATCAAATGTATTTTTAGACAAAAATACAAAGATTCAAATACCAAAGTCAAAGCCAATTATCTGATTTCAGACATCTAATGACACCTCAAAATAGTGTTTGAAATTAGTTGAGAGCATTAGATTATGAAAGGTTATGAATTTAATGACATTTACACAAAAAAGTGATCCATTGTAATTTACTATAATTAAAGGAGGTAAGTTATAAAAAAAAAATTAAGGTACAATTTTCAAAAGCTCAAATAGTTAAAGAGAATAAACTATAATTTACCTTAAAATGGTAAATTATACCAACTAAAATAGTCAAACCAAGCTAAAACTTAGCATTGTTTACCTAAAAGGTTAGTTCATTATAATTTTTATATTTGAAAAATATGAATAATTGAAGAAAGTAAATTATAACTTATCCAATATCATAAGGTGGTGAAAGATCCAAGCTTTCTTTGGTTTTAATTAGAATTTATCGAATTAAGTTCTTTAAGCCAATCTGTAGAATGAAGTGGTACTTTATGCACGGGGAATTAAATTTTGTAACAGCGAAAGAACTAAAATGGAGAGGAAGAAGTGCCACTAACTAGGAGTGGACACAGTTCGATTTGATTTGATTTGAAACAAAATCACAAGTCAAATCATATAATTCAATTTGAATCATTTTCAAACCAAACTAAACCATTTTATCTATTGAAACCAAACCAAACCGACCCATTCAAAATCGGTTTGGTTCGATTTGATTTGTGGTTTAACCATTTTATAAAACTTATAAAAAAATAAAATGTTGATAGTGAAAAATGAAAGAATATAACTAAATATGAGATAAAATGACAATAAATACGTCTAATACTGTGAAATTTTAAACAGAATCACGATTCCTAGTAATATGAAATTACAGTAATGAAGTTTATCGACTACTGGCATCAAACGTAAAACAACATGATAAAAAATACATAAGAATAATCAGAAATGTTTTTATTTAACTTCCAGTAACAATCAATAAAAAAAAACTAGTAACAGACACATAAGAATGATCATGATTTGAATCGTGATTCTAAAAGATACATAATTATATTCTTTTAAATATTTAATATACATATTAACATATATAGTTTATATTAAATTCGATTATGCCGTCTTTGAAACTACAAAACACTAAATTTGATTTAATTCGGTTAGATGTCCACCCCAACCACTAAACTTTTCCTCCTTATTTGAACTCCATAAAGTATAATGTGGTGAAACAGAGTGGAATTCATCTTCAAAAGTAGAGAATCCTAAAAATTATAAACTAGGTTTGGTAGTGAATCCGACTTCCAGCCACGTGTGGACCATGTTGACCTCTCGATCATATTTCCAAACAACATTTATATCACGGAAAAATGTCTAAGCAGTCTTGAGAGGAGACCCAATGCAGAACAAGAAAAGATAGTCACAAGGCAAATCACTTTGATCAAGTCAAAAGTAGGTGAAAGCGCTCCCATCCCTTTTAAGTTTATCTTTAGATGAATCGAGAACTTAAAACGAAAATTTTAATGAAACTAACTTGAACCTCTATAGTTACCATCGACCAGATCATCAGGATAAGATTACGTATTGCCTGGTGGTCAAAATCTTGCATCCAAGTAGAGGCCATTTGTCCGTGTTAAGTGAGTTTGCAAGTGTCTCAAAATGATCCAAACAACACGGGCACCAAACAACAATGATTTACTGCTACTAGATAGAATTACTCACAAGGTTACAAGATGTTGTGAATCGAGAAGACATGCATTTAAACATGGTAAAACAAATCTAGCCATAACAAAATAATTAGACAATCAATCATATGTCGCAGTTGCCTACAAAACTAGGAGTTTCCCGACAGGTGGAACTCAAGACAATCTATTTTCTCCGACTTTAAAAGAAGCAAATTTAACATTACTTGAAGCAATAACACCAATGAAGCAATACCCATCTCTGTAAACAGAAAAAAGGTAAAAGCAGTAAACCTGCTTATTTCTTCTTCCCAGCTTCACCAGCCTTAGTCTGCACGTGACACAGGAGTCAGTTTAATACTAAAAGAATGTAATGAACGTGAAACAATAAATATGATTATAGAAGTAATTTGTGAACTATTGCCATCCTAAAGAGCAGGCAAATTTTTGTGCTCAAGGGCCATCTGATAAAAAATGGAGAAATTATCACTTACCTTTTTAATTCCCCTAACTTTCTTTGCTCTATTCTTCCTTTCCTTCATCTGCTTCCTCGATTTTTCAACCTTTGTTGCAAGACCATTCTACCAAACAAAACAAGGACAACTTTAAAACCTTACAAATACAAATAATAATCATGTAATCCATTAAAAACATCATATGCTACTAAAGAGCCATAATGCATAGAAACAAAACAATAGTAGTATAGCACATGATCCAAAGTAGAGATCAGATCATTTACTCTACTTAGGATTGAAAGCCATCAACAATTCAACATACCGATGCAACAAAAGACCAACACTGCCAATAAATGAAAGCACCTTGCCCACACGGTATCTGATACATGAATTCGTACTAATTCATCATGCAATCAAAAATATCAGCTTCAACTGAGGCTTTGTTTGCTTTTTGCACGAGTTGCAATTCCAACAAAAATTCAAAATCCTTGAGTTGAAATTCCAATTTTGATAATGTAATTTGAGAAATAGAAATTCCTGCAGTTAAAATTTAACATTCTAGTATTTGGCTACAAACATGTCAAACACTTGGCCCCTCTTTGGTTCCAAAAATAACAACTAGAATAAATCTAGAATAGAAATTAGTATTCTATTTGATTGTGTAAAAATCAAAATAAACTCGAAATAATAATTCCTATTCTAATGTACTTGTTTCAAAATAACTATTCCATGAGAAATGTGGAATAAAGTTATTCCACTAAGTTATTTTGATACATGCATATACATTATATGTTTATGTTTATATAAAAATTAATACATATATAATATAATATATACATACTTTAAATTAGATATATATCTTGATAATCAAGTTGATTATTATTATTATTATTAATCTACATGTTTTCACTTATTCATATACTTATTACAATCTTCACTCAAACCAGAATACCTCACTATATGCACTTATTCACTTTTAAAAGAAAATCACTTTCAAACTAAATAACAATGCTATGAGAATACTAATACTACTTTCCACTAATTCCTAACTTTTTTATTCTACATCCAAAATGGACTTGGAATTTGGATTTGAACTTAAAACACTAGTGCTGAAGTTATTCCCAACTATGGAGGCAAACAAAATGATGGCATCTGTATTCCCTCGTTTCTTGAAGGAAAACAAACTCCCTCCAAAACCGAAACCCATTATCTTCATGGTTAGACTACTTCATGGCCTAAAAAAACAAACAATGGAACTACAAGGTTAAACTACTTCATTTTACCATTTCTTGTAAAGCAAACACACCCTAAATGAACTATGTTGACAAGCAGTTCACTTTAGGTTTTAGACTTCCCTATTTGTTCAATAAAAAAACTGGACTGAGTTGAGGACTGGAACAATAAAACAAATATTCTAAGTGTCAAATATATCATCCTTGAAGAAGAACTAAGATACTTTCATGTGATAAGGAATTTAAAATTTTCTGTCAGACAGTAAAGAATATCAACAATCATAAACAAGTTCGATGTCAAGCACTGAATATTGTGGAACTAAAATGTCACCACCTACTAGTAATCCATTTAAGCACTTGATTGTAAAGTATATATACAGGAATGTAGTTATAAGCTGATACCACGTTTGTTTATTTGAACTTCAAATAGGCGTTTAGAATCCCAAACCAACCTAAGGTTATCAGTACTCAGTATATTTAAATCAAGGATTAGTTCTATTTATTTAAGCAGTTACCTCTCTTGAAATTAAAATGTCTTAAGTGCTAAAAACTATTTCCACCAAACTAATCCTTTTCAAACAGCAGCAATGCTAAAAAAAATTACAACCAATATTAGTCTCCGCATTGCCTTGAAAAAACAAAATCTCGGATACAAAAACACCACAATAAACGAAACCATAAAATTTAAGCAGAAAGAACAAAACGACTGGTGCAAACAAGGTGCAGAATTACCAGGCAACAAAATACGATATCCAATACCACAACCCGTGTAGTCAACAATTAGAACTGTTAGTTTTGCTAGGAAAACGACAAAATTAAATATGTCGGCCAATGAACAAATTCGCGAGTAAAGAAAGACCTGCCTGTCGAACCAGTACCAATACCAAATACAGAAATAGAACAAAAATTGATAAAAGTAGGCTTACCCTAATGAGCCTATACTTGGGCTCGTACTTCTTCGCATTGTCAACAGTGTCATAGATCAAACCGAACCCTGTCGACTTCCCTCCACCAAAATGCGTGCGGAACTTGAAGACAAAGATGGTGTTCGGGTCCCTCACCTCGTACAACTTCGCCAACTTCTCCTTCAACTCCACCTTCAACAAACTCAAAAAATCAGACACAGGCTATGATCTTAGAGAAAAACGAGATCAACAGGAGAGTGAAGCAAAAAGATCGCACCTTTGAGACATTTGCTCTTCCAGGATGCAGGACGTCGACGACCTAAGAACAGGAGAATCGCATTAGATGTGGAAAGTTGGTGTTTTGGAGGGTGAGGAGATGGTGCGGTTGGGTACTTACGAACTGCTTCCGTGAGAGTAGCCGGTTGGTCATGAACTTCCTGCAACGGATTGTTACGGCCTTGGTGTCCGCCATTGTGGCTGTACTCGGTGGATCAAACGGAGGATACGACGGAGGAGTGGCTGGACGGAATGCCGCTGCCTGCTTCCGCCACCACCGCCGCGCGCGAACTAAATAGGTAAGGGGACGAGAGAACGAAACCCTAGCATTGGAATGACAGGATTTTATAGGTTCTCTCCCGCAATGCTGCTAATGAGTTGCCATTTGGGACTACTGGGCTCTAAGTGGTAATTGGTTGGGCCGCCAAGGTCTCGACTGGATTTCTGGATCCTTTGTGAGATCCCAGTTCATTTTCCTCGCTAGGTTAGATGTGTTGTTGGAAGACAAGTTAATGGGATAGCTTCAGGGTGTGTTTGGGTGACCATTGGATAGCTTCTAGCCTTTTAAGCGTAAGATTATGAGAGAAGCATAAAATATTTTAGAAATACCTCTAGACGCATCTTCCAGTAGAAGCGGTAGCTATTAGAATAGCAACTTGTGTTTATTCTGAGAAGTTAATTGCATTTGCATAAGTGCATCTAAATTATCAGAAATGTCCTTATATGTTTCATTATATTACCCAAAAAGTATGACTTATTTAACAAATAACTAGTCACTCCAAATAAATATTGGAAAACCTTAAACGCAAATGTACCTCTTTCTTCTTCCTGACACTTCCTTGTGGGCCACTGTTCTTCTCCATTCTCCGGTCTTTGAGGTACTTGCGTTGTCATTCTCCGTTGCTTTCCATCGTTCTTAATTGTTCTTTGTCATCCTTCGCTGCTTTCTATTGTTTTCCGTTGTTCTTCGTTACTCTCTGTTGTTCTCAGATAGGTGTATTGCCTTTATACACATATTGCAATAGAAGATCTCTTTTTTTTCTTCACCTTTGTGAAAAAAATCCCTCTTTACATGCATATTGGAACAAAATCCTTGTTTTTGTTGTCTCCATTTCTGTAACGACTCCCAAGTCATTATCTCTCAATTTAACTACATTCCTTTTTTTCTATAATATTAGTTGTGGAACTAAATCCAATATTAAACAATATAAATAAAATACTATTAACTGAAATAAAATGAAACTACTAAGCACTCATTAAGATGCTTAATGTGTAGTTAAATGACTCCAACTCTATATGCAATAGTAATCTTCTACTACTATCTTGTACCTACGAAAACATCAAAGAAACACACATGAGTGACTGCTGAAACCTTTTACTCAGCCCAAATAAACACATGAGTGACTACTGAAGCCTTTTACTCAACTCAAATACTAAAGTCTTTCGAAAATTATCTCTAAAACACTATAGAACACCATATGGAGAAACACCATTACAATCCTTATATTTCCTTTTTGAAATCCGTTGAAAATTGTCTTTTAAAATCTCCATGTCTTTTCAAAATCTTTTAAAAACTATCTAGAAATCACAAAAACTCCTAAAAACAACAACAACGACTTCTGGATATAAAACCAACCCAAAAAATCACATAGAAACCAAACAATAATTCTAAAATTCCTTTGACTTATGAGACATCAATATAATTCTACACCTAAATAGTACCACCAAATACCTAATCTAGAGCATCGCATAAAAAACTATCCAACATTTAATCCTAGGGTTAAATATTAACCTTAGAGTCTATTTAAATTATTTTAGGGAAAAACTTAGTAATTATAGGTCATATAGCCTTTTATGCTGAGTTACTACTTAGTCAGATCTTGCTAATATATTTCAAGTAGTCACTAACTTGTCTCTAATGATTCACCTAATTATCTTTATACCATAAATTCCTACAGTATTAATATCACACTAATTATGTCAAAAGTTATCAAAAACAAGTCCTTAAGGGTTTATATGTAATTTACACAAAATCTATGGCTTAAAAGTAATGAAATCTAAAAGTTGAGGATTAAAAAGTAATTTCAACAAAGTTCATGGACTCTATAGCAATTTCTCTTGAACTTAGGGACTAAAAAGTAATTAAATATGAAGTCTAGGGACTTAAATGTAAATTTCACATAAAGCCAATGACTTAGCAATAATTTTTGCAAACTAAAGGATCTAAAATGCAAAATGCTCAAATTACTAAAATTGCCAAAATTGAGAGTTGAAACCATTCCCAGCATAGATAGCCAAATCTTGCAACCAATATACCAAAATAAAGATCTCGAGATGATTTACGTTTTGGGTAGGTCTGTAAACAGGACGAATACGGAACAGATAAAGCCTTACCCATATCCTTACTTTTTAAATTCTAACGGGTAACGGGGCAGGTATTGTAACACCCGTAAATTCATTTTTGTAAAGATATACAATTTGATGAATTTATTCAGAGCGGATGTTACTGTCCCAAGGCCCATTAGTGTAATTTGTAACATTGGGCTTGGACCTCGTGGGTTAGCTATTGTTTGTGTATTATTGTACTTATAGCTTGACTCATTCCTATGTTGTTTAGGACGTGTGAGGGCGTGTTGGTGTGGTTGGTTGTTGACTCGTGCTTTGGAGTTGGCAGGTGTGTTGTGTGTAGCGTGGCTGGTGGTTAGCTGGGGGTCTGCGAGTGTGCGTGCATGCGTTGTGGTTGGGCATGCGTGTTGCTACTTCTTCCCACGCGTATTAGAGTTACGACCGGAAGCTTCCCCCGCACCTCTCCCTCTATCGCTTCTCCACCATTCTCCCCTCTCCTTCTCTTCCTTCTCCCTCGGACATACTCCTCTCCACCTTTCCCCACTCCTGTCCCACTTTCTTTCTTCTCTCTTTCCTTTCTTTCCCCACCCCTCACCTTTCTTACCTCCCCTGCCCCTTTCTTCCTTCTCAGTTGTGCACTAGAGAGAGAGGCTAAGAGTGAGAGTGAGAGTGAGAGTGAGAGGCTTAAGGTCCTTGTGTGGCTTGGCTCCGTCGTGTGAGGCTCCGAAGGTTGAGGTGCTCATCGATAGTTTGGTGGTCGAACAGAGACCAAGGTTGGATCGTTAAAGGGTGCGTTTCAGGTACGTATCTCACCTCTATTGTAAAAATACATGTAAAATGATAAAAATCATAGGAATGCATGAAATTTAGGTTAAATTTATGCTTCATACTTTTTATGTGATTTTTGGCAAATTTATGAGACATTTATGGCCATTAATGTGTGTGGTTGAGTTTTGGGTCGTTTCTGCCCTTGCTGCTTTTGTGATTTTATTGCGTGAACTACACTCAATGGATTTTGGTTTTGTTTGTGTGGATTTGGAGTAGACTCGAGGGTCTATAACATATATTTTATGTAGATTTTATTGTGATTGTTTGGCAGGTCCTGTTGGGAAACGAGGGCCTAACAAACACTAAGGCGAAGCAAACAAAAACTGCAACCAAACAATCACAAGCAGACACAAGAAATTTTTACGTGGAAACCCCCTCGATGTGAGGAAAGAGAAAAAACCACGGGACCCTCTCGGTCCAGGCAATCGACACTCTGCTGTCAAAGGGATACAAACTGTTCTTCTCAAGTTCTCAAACTTGAGATTAGCACAAGCCACAAATAATCTTTCAACCAACAATAACAGATAACTAGATGAATGAGAAATGAATGCAACCCGATGGAGAAGAAGAGCTTCTCCTCCTCTTTCTCTTCCTAGCTTGGCACGAAAATTGAGGCCAACACTTTGCAACACCACGGACTGCACCACCACGAGACGGCTGCTCCTCCGCGTGCACGGACTGCACCACCACGAGACACCGGCTGCTCCTCCACGCGGCTGCACGGCACCACGAGCGGACGCCTGCTGCTTCTCTTCCACGCGGACTGACAGCACAGCAACAGCAGCAGCGGACGACCCCGGCTTCTCCACTTCCACGCGGGTGATCTCGGCACAGCAGCAGCAGCAGCGGACGACCCCGGCTGCTCCACTTCCACGCGGGTGATCTCGGCACAGCAGCAGCAGCAGCGGACGACCCCGACTGCTCCTCTTCCACGCGAGTGATCTCGGCACAGCAGCAGCAGCAGCGGACGACCCCGGCTGCTCCTCTTCCACGCGGGTGATCTCGGCACAGCAGCAACAGCAGATCTGACGCGCGCGAGGGAAAAAGAAAATCTGGTTTTTCCCCTTCCCGTCGTGCCCAATATTGCCTTCCCCGATTTTTTCTCACGTTTCACAGTCCTCCTGATTTTCCGAGATTACCACAGCAGAGCACATGGGCTGGGCCTAAAATAAAGCCATGGAGGTGGAGGATACGGCCCAACAAGTCCGCCCTTCATTCCCAGTTGAGAGAAGAGTCGAACACGTAGTTGGGTGTCATTTTCTGGTTTCACAGAAAACAGAACTATTTTGGTATGCCATTTTTCTATCAATTTGTTTGATCAATCGAACTTCTTCGGTCTACCGCTCCATGCCTTGAGTGTTAACCATTGGACCCTGTTCAATCGACCGATCATTTTTGGTCTGTCGAATCAAGGATTTTTGGATGACCAATTTGAATTTTGGTTAACCATTTTGGTGCCTCGAGCCTAGCTCGATCGACCGGCCCAATTTGGTATACCGAATCAGGTCCAATTGGTTCTATAAAAATGTTTTCGAATGATTTTTCAGATTTGTTTGTTTTGTCCATTTGAGATGGGATTGTTGGCCATCAGTGGTGGTCATGTGGGATACCTGATGCGTCGATTTTATAGAGATTTTGGAAGAGTTTTCCCAAAGATATAAAATGATTTTCAAAGAGAAGTGTTAGTCCGTTTTGGAAATGATTTTCTTGGTTTTCAGTGTGCTGAGTGAGACACCGTGGAACTGAACATTCATCTATATGTTCAAGAAGCGAATACGACACTGGAAAGTATTCCTTAAATTAATTAATTCCAATGCATTTTCATGCAGGTACAAATTCCCTTGTCTGCCACTATTTAATCAAACTCCAGTCACAATCTGAGTTCGACATCAAGTTGGACTGTTGAAAAGGGGAGAAAAATCAATGTCACCAAAATACTAGCATCTAGATTGACTACAAAATCTTCCCCCATTTATAAAACAAACACGACATTAAATACTAATAAGAACCAAAAAAATGAACTTGATGAATTTTAATCAGAAATTTCCAAATTGGGTTCTTACCAGGGGAGGCAACGAACGTCGAGATTGGTCACGTCGGGGCTTTGGGCCGCTGGGGTACTGAGGAAGGCACTCGCAACGAAAGCGCCAAAGGAGGCTAAAGTCTCAAGGCGGAGTCGTTCGACGACAAGGCGAAGTCTGGAGGTGAGGGGGTGGAGTCGTTTGGGCCTTCGGGAACTCGAGCTCGCCGACGGGGATGGGGCTGGACTAGTGCGCGGAGTCGTTCGGGAATTTCAAGGACTAGTCGGAGTTGTCCAGGCTGTCGGGCGTCGAGGATGGGCCGTAAGCGGACAGCGGACTGGTGGATGGAGACAGCTTAGCTGCGTCGTGCTGATGGGGATTGCTTGAGTTTTCTTGTGCGACAGCGTGCCCAAAATGGCTAGATCTCTAATCTTTAATAAATTGTGTCGTACGGATGGGGTTTTTTTTGAAAAAATTCGTACCCCCAGTTACGTTGCTCCGCCACTACAACGACGTTGGATCTAGTGAGAGTTGTACCTCGGAACTGGAAAAAATGGATAGAGAGGGAGACTCAAGCAATCCGGTCTCCGAACGGGAGGGGTAGAACGAGGGAGAGGGGCGAGCTAAAAATGGAATGGCGTGTGTACGGGGGAAGGGAGAGGACGCTCGGGGCAGATGTTGAAACCTTCAAAGCTCCGCTAACTGTTGGGAGGCGATGTGTTCGAGGCAAAGGTTGTATCCATGAAAGCTCTGCCACCTGATGCAAGTTCATCTGCATCCAAGCGTTCCAACCATTAGCTCACATTCACACATTCATTCACGACAAAAAAACACATTTGTTGAGCTTCCGTTGAGACGTTACAACTATTACAACTAGAAAACATAAATTATAATTTAGATAACTTTTAGTACACACATAATATTAGTTTAACTATAATAATAATTATCAATTCAAATGCTACAGTAACATTAAAAGGCCATAGTCAAAACCAAAGATCAACATCAATAGTTTAGAATTAAGGATTCATCTTAAATAACAATTGTATATTGCAAACTCATTAAGAATCCACCTGATCCTTGGTCCTTCTGTTAGTATCAAAAAGACCAACAAACACCTGTCTTGTTGATTGAGATGTGAGTTGTCCATATCCAAAGTCTCACTCTTCTGAACCATTTACAATGTCTATTTCATTCAAGAGTTCAATACACATTGCAAGAGAATACAATAGAGAGGGATGGAGAGGGGAGGCGATAGCGAAGGAGAAGAGCTTGTCGTCGATGTGTCGCTGTCGTCGTTGCCATGTCCAAGGAAAAGAAAAGAGAAATTTAGGCAATAGAGGAGATAGAGAAAGAGAACGGACGTCGTTTCTCAGGTATGTACTTCTTTAGGATACAATTTTGATTCCCAAATTGATGATAAAGATCATAATAGTATGATTTTGGTGTGTGGATGCTATAACAATTTTTATAGAATTTTTAGTGACTTTTTCAACCATTTATGTTGTTGATAGTCACATGGGATGAATAGTGACTGTCGACTTTGCTTTCTATTTTCTTGGTATCTATGTATCGGATCTGTGTTTGTCACGTCTCAAATTTTTCCACAATAATTTGAAATAATTAAATTACAGAAAAATTAAAGCCGAACAGTAAATATTTAACTACTAGGAACCTGTGTGTACAGCTAGGAGACTCTAGACTATATGCACTACGCTAACTCTCTGTATGCCTACACTTGCAAACCAAAACACGAGGAAAAACGTATGAGTGACAAAAGTCACCCAATATGCATCCTACGAAAACCACTGAAAACAAACTGTAATCAATTTTCCTTTTAAATTCATTTCGCAAACCATTTCTCAAAATATCATAACCAAGCCTACACCGGCCAAAACCGCAAACGGGGCTCTACTAGCCCAAAGCCACAAGCAAAGGCCCTCAATGGCCAAAACCACACACAATGAGTCGGGAAATCCGGTGCCAGACAACCAAACTCTGGCCACACGCACTTCCTTGATGATCGACCACAGCGTCTTGCACTACCATGGTGACGGCCATCCTGTGTAGGAGCGTTCACCGTCTCGCGATTCTCCTATCTCAAGAGAACCCTCAAAAGCCAACCCCTCCCTAGAAAGATTGTCCTGTCTTTCAGGACGCTACCAGCTACGGGGCACGTGTCCCACCCGCACTGGCCAACATAGGGTACGCCTCCTCACGGCGTCCTCCACAAACGGTACTCAAGAGGGAGTATCATACCTCCACACCTGACAACACCCGAACCTCAGTGTTCACAGCGAAAGCAGGAGTATCATACCTCCCCGTCAAGCCACAAGACACCTCAACCGCGGACCACAACCTTAACCTCGAGACGACAGTCAAGGAGTCTCATACCTCCAGGACTCGACGTCCCTCAACCTCAGGTATCTCAGCCTTCAACTTCAACCAGGGAGTCACGCCCGACCACCCGAGAATGTCGTTACATTCCTGGTCCCGACAATACGGTCCCACACTGTCTCGACCCGCACACAGAAAACTAGGAAAACAGTTTCCAAAACAGGCCAACTATTTCTTTTAAATCCATTTTTAAAACTATTTTCATATCTTTGGAAATTCTTCCAAAACCTCGGCCAAGCGACGCGTCAGGTGTCCCAGGAGACCACCGCTGACGACCCACAATTCCATTTCAATGGAACAAAACACGGCAACCAAGAAATCCCTCGGAAAACACATATTTATAAGCATATTTGAACCCTGATTCGGCATGTCAAAAATCAAGTTCGGTATGTCGAAATCCACTGATTCGGTCGATCGGGGTGATTCAACAGGTCAAATCGACCAGAGGACTAAACTGACAGGAAAATGGTATACCAAAATTCACTGATTCGTTATGCCATTTTCATTTCGGTATATCGAATTCTGCGATCCAGAAAATGGCCCAAAACCCTACAGTCCGAAATCGTCCCAAATGGGACCTCCGATCGGACTCCCTAAACAAACACCAAAAATCTTGAATAAAACATAAGATATAGACCCTCGAGTCTACTCCAAATCTCAACAAACAAAACTAAAATCCATCTACTATGCATCAAGATATAAAATCAGAAAGGCAGAATGGTCAAAAGGACCCAAAACGCACCAACCATCATAAATGCCAATAAATTCGCCATAAATACACAATAAATTCTAGAAAAGTAAATTTACCTAGATTTCATGCAACCCAATCAATTTCAACAAATTCCATGCTCTCTATTACATGAGATGAAGATACGTACCTCAAAACAAGTTCCGATGATCTCCAACGAACTCCGACGACCACGGCCTCACCACGACCTCAGGGACACTCCTCTCAAGCTCCACGCGCCACACGAACAACTTGGTTTTAGTGTAGTAAATATGCAGAGAACTTCATGTACAGCGAGAGAGCTGCATGTAAATCTGGTGGAATATGCAGAGAGCTACATGTACAGCCCTGTCTACCGTTACTATCTGTAAATTGATTGAAGCCTTAGCTTTGGTTGTGCTAAATACAATAAACTATGAGAACTTCACCATTACCAATTGGTTTTAGTGTAGCGATCAATATGGTACCAAGGTCTAGGTTAATTTTTTTCACACCCTCTTCCATTTTCTACAACTTCCTGTGGTTATCATCATCCCAGCCCTTCTTGCAAGTTGTAGCTCTGCTGAGGTGTTCTCCGACATACTCTTGTTGTATTGCTGTACAAGCGTTGTAACTTTCACCACCAGTCCTGCAACTGCCAACACTGCTTTTCTCAATAGGTGTAGATATGCCAACTGTGGCACCATTCATATGATGCTCTCATGTTGTTGAAAATCATATGGGCCTCACTGCCACCAATTGATTTCAGTATAGTGGTCAATAGTTGAGTTGTCTTGCCTATTTCTTTTTCTAGACGCTGTTTCGGTTGCTGGCATATCACTTTTATCTTTCAAGTTTCCATTAATAAAATGATTACACTGCTTTCTGCCCT
>JAMKQA010000562.1:0-29419 GCA_024699735.1 Posidonia australis
ACTTGTCTACATCAATTGCTCTCATCTTTCTCTTGTATGTTATATTGATTGCTTGAGTAGTTAAGTTGTTTATACGTATAAAATAATCACCTTACATGTAATTTTTCATTCACCTGTAAAAACTGATATAAGTAATTAAAAAAGGATTAATTCTCTATT
This sequence comes from Posidonia australis, assembly GCA_024699735.1. NCBI lineage: Eukaryota > Viridiplantae > Streptophyta > Magnoliopsida > Alismatales > Posidoniaceae > Posidonia > Posidonia australis. The sequence continues at coordinate 160 of JAMKQA010000562.1, forward strand.
CACCCCCCCTCTAGAGGAGCTATTCGATCCTACATACTCGTGGTAGGAATCGTGTCGGTACAATCCATTATGAGAGTATGCAAAATCATCGTGCCTGGTCCATAGAATTCTAAATAGTAAGCATTATTGTTCTAATAGTTGAATGCCAAATGCCAAAACATACGTAAAACCATGCAATGCAAACAAGATCATGCAGATGAACGGAAATCATGCGATGCCATGCGAGGTCAGAAAAGAAATCCAAATAGACCAATGCAAGGGTGCTCAACTGTGTTGCCTGCTCTGGATCTGCATAGGCCACCCACATTGGTGACTCGTAGTTGCAAGTCGTGCTAGTTAGCCGCGCTATCAGCTTGTGCTTTAAGTTTTACAAAGCATTGTAGTGAGTTTTTCATCGCACTAGATAATACAAATGCATGCCAAATCAGTTGTAAAAACTCATAAAACATGCCGATGAGATGTGCATGAGTATGAACACATGAACACCTCGAAAACTAAACATATATGCAAGCCTCCTTCCTTCGACGCCTAACCCACTGTGACATCACCGTCGGTAGTCACACGGCCAAAAAGAGATGGTTCTCTTGTCGCGGGTGCATGGTGAGCATCGGGGAAGTGCTACGAGGAGGGGGCACATGTGGAGATGGGTCATGGCTTGAGTTAGAAGGTTGATGGTTTCACACAGCCAATGAACCCATCGTCCGAGATAGAGCATGCATGTAGGAGAAAAACCAGACAAAACATGAACAAAACTACGTCGAGGATGCATCACAAAGCAAAAGGAGGATCTAATTATGTTTAGGGAATGATAACCTACCTGAGTCAATGCATGGTTGTCTCCCCCCAACGTCAGCGGCTCACTCTAGGTCGTCAAGGCTCGATGGTGACAAAGGCAGTGGAGGTTTGGTAGTTGGATGCTAGGAACGGCCAAGGGAGGTGCAGGAGATGCTTGCTGGGCTATGCAAGGCTTGGGAATGCTCTTCGTGGGTTAGCAATGCTATATGGGTGCTTGGCTATGGCTTGAGTGGCCGACGATGAAGAAGCTCGACTAAGGAGGATGCTATGCGGTGGGTCAATGAAATGTAGGTCTAGGGTGGCTCTATGTGGCATTGGGAATGGTGTTACAGGGACGAGAGGGTGATACAGAGGCTTAGGAAGGTTGGAAAATGTTGTGGTTTGCAGTGGTCGACAACGAGAGAAGACAACAGAGTTGTGGATTGGTCTCACATCAATTAGGTTAGCTGGTGACCAACAGTCTCGTCATTGACAAGGTTGGAGAAGATATATAGGAGGCAAGGGTGTATGAGGAATGTGGACAATAAACAAAATTCAAGTAAAGGGTGTAGATGTAATGAAGAAGGATAGGATTGGATTTTAAATTGGGATAAGGGATATGATAGTCCAACAATGTTAAGGGACATGCTTGGATCCATGCGAGCCAATAGAAAGCGAGGATTTAGTGATCCAAGCATTAAAAGACCACTCAATTCCTGTGCATTTCTGCTATTGACTCAGGAGTGCAACACTAATGATCCACGCTGGCCACTTGTAGTAGCCATCTGTGCTTATCAATAACGGTAAAAAGTCACGCTCGTGACCAACGTTGGACCTATTACTAAGCCTGCTTTGCATGGATTTTGAGCCTGTTTCCTTGCATGCTAGACCATCAAAAGGGCTTGGGCTCCTAAGATTGAGGATAAATTGAGGATAAATTTAAGATCTTGAGCTGGTTTGGAGTGCTAAATATGTTTGTGTTGGGAAATGACTCATTGCCATTAGAGCAAACTTTTCTAAAGGAGCTTGTCGACAAGTGGCTGTAAAATTGGAGTGCCTACATGATAATTCCATTAACTAAAAATACATGCAAATCTAAGTTGTCGATTTTATAAGATTCTACATAGAATTTTTCATATCAACTATGTCCACTTATGATCATAATTCTTACATAATCGAAGTCCCCATAAACTTTACATTTGACAAGGAGGGTTTATTGCACAATAGTTTGGGTTGTTGGCTTCCACATTTGGAAGCCCAACAATAAAGGTAGATGGATATTTATATTTCTTTGATGATGATTGTGACAACTCACTGGTAGTTTTAGGCTCTACTCTTGATAATAAAGATTAACACAAATATAAAGAAAATTATATGTTTCTCCTAAATTAAGAGTAAATTTTAGGTAAAAACGTCTTGAAGTAACATAGATGTTTTCTTTTCATTATGCTTACCTAGGTATTCTTTTACTTTAGCAATTTTAAAACATAGTAGTAGCTATTACTCTATCTATTATTTGTTCTTTTAAGAATGCATTAGGTACTTTTGGAAGACCCTTATGATGAGATCTGGTCTTAAGTAGATACATTTGAGATACATTCTCTATCGTTAGGTTAAAAGTAATTCTTAGAAACACTAGTTTAAGAACCAATTTTCAACATTAGATCTATTGCAAATCATCTCAAGTCTTTGCTTGTATCTGGATGATGTAGACAAAACACATTGACATCGCATGATAAATTCAAAATATTGCAAGAAATTCACCCACAATTTTGTACAATTTAGCTTTTGTATGGTTCAAGTTTTGTATAGTTTAGCGCAATTTGGTAAGATTTGTATAATCTAGTGGCATACAATTCTAAAAATGCACTTGTACAATCTAATAAATCCTTGTGTGCATTATAGAACCACATAATTGCTTTATACACTTGTATAACGACCTAGTACAATCGTATAACATTTGTAGAGTCGTTAATTGCCAGAAGTATACTCTTTTGAGAAAATGCACAATCATGAGAAATTGAAGTGTTTATTTTTTGAGCTACTAGATCTAATGGTAGAGAATGTAGTCTCAAATTTGTTAATTTGAGATTTGATCTTTCCAAAATATTTCTCGATATGTTTGTTACCAATGTCTGATCTATCATCTTATTTACAAGTTTAAGTATAACGATTTATCAAACATTCTTCTCCAACTAACGATTAGGTGACAAGTGCTCAAATAGGTTGATAGCAATGAAGCCAAATGGTTACACTTTGTCTACAAAATTTGCTTCTCATGGGGAAAAATAAAATAAGGGAACTTTGATATATTATAGCTTGTACTTAAGCATCAAAAGAGATAATCTCTTATATTTTTTGTTCATTTAAATAACAACATCTTCACTTACATTTTTTTATAAGCACTAACTATCTGCAAGCCTGATGTTATCTCAGCCTTTTTACTCTAATTCAAGTTTATGTCCTTGTTAAGTTCATAGTCTCTAACTGAGTAAAAATCCGATCAAGTTCACCTATTTTCTAATCCCCAAATTCAAAGCCTAGAAAAAATCCTTGTAAAGCTCGGTATTTTCCCTTTTTATAAGCTTAGAAACCAAATGTTTCTCATTGTGTTTTATGGTAGAAGACAAGGATAAAGAAGTAATTTCTCTTGTAACACTTGCATTTTAATAACACCAAGTGATGAACGCAATGGAAAAGAATTTTCTGACTCATGGAAATTAACTTAAGTGTTCTGTAAAATAAAGTCACCACCTTTATGTTCACATTAACAAATTTCAAATCCAATACAATCTTATGAAGAATTGAAGTTTATCAAAATTAGACTCAATACGCATAAGACACACCCATATGAAAGGTGGTCTACCCATCAATCCAACTACATGATAGAGCTTGCTAATAAATCCCACCGCATGTAAGGTAAAATTATTTAATTTGAAAAGCAGAATATATTATCGAGATATACTACTATTGAATATTTTGAACTTTAAATTCAAAGATATTTATATTTAAATCAAGGTGAGCGGCTTTTCTATAAATAAAGACTTCCCTCCTTAGTTGGAAAGGATTGAAATTCACAGAAATTAGATACACACATATAAAAAATCTACAATCTGCAGTCTACAATATACTTCAACCTTCGAAAGACAAATCAAAGAAATCTAGAAATCGAGATATCACCAATTGACACCCAATGACAGAGATAGAGAAAGAAGAAAAGGTTACTTGAAGAGTTTTCTAAATACTCGATCGTCGCACCCATTTGCCCATGCTCTAGAAGAAGTAAACAAATAGAATAACTCTTGATAGGCAAGATATTTCCTTTCCTTCCGAAGATAGTTCTGCTACAGGAAGACATATATGTTTAAATTACACCTATCAAATGGATCATGTCGTGTACCTATCGTGTCGTATATAAACGTGTATACTACACGTATATGTTAAACCCAAACACAACCCATTTAATTATCGTGTACCTAATACTAAACCCAAACACAAATTGTCTGTTAGCGTGTATACACGACATGACCTGTTAAGTACACGTTTAAGTGAATCGTGTCGTTTTGACACGATAACGATCCGATTTACACGAGTACACGTTTATTACACGGTTACACGTTTAATACAAGATTACATGATTAGTATACGTTTAACAGTTACACGTTTTATACACGTAGAAAAATCAAAGACAAATCAATAAATCATGAAACCAATTATTCAATAATATTTCACAAGTTCCATTGTTTCATATGTTAATATCATAAACATTCACTATTCAAAATAATGAAAGTTATAATCTATATACATGATTATGTAACATGTATTTATCGTGTACTTATCAGGGTTTTTTTACCTTAGACACGAAAACTACCCGTTTAATAATCGTGTCTACTGGATAGACATAATAAGTACACGAGACATAATAAGGGTAAACTCAAATACGGTTATCTCGTGTCGTGTTATCGTGTCGTGTCAGAAATTGACAAGTCTAATTTAAATCTCATATATATTATCAATAATGCAATGTTTGAATTACGTATATTCCATGTTGTCACTATATGCGATATCATACCATGTATTATTTGCCAATATATTCAGTAATACATACTCATATGCACGACACATGATTCATGTATTTTATGTTGCCTTTATATGCAACATCGTACAATATATTATTGATATTATATTAAATAATACAAATCTATGTATTTGACACATGATTACATGTACTTCAACATTATATTTAAATATATATGAAAATCATGTGTGATTATACTTGACTCTCATTCGACTCAAGTGTTGGGTTGTTTAACTTTATTCGACCTCTAATCAGGCGAAGCGACCGATCTAACACCATATATGTCTTGTTCACCCCAGATGCCATGACATGACTTGTCTAATCGATCACTCGAGTGTTCCTAAGCCAATTACCCAAATGCAATGCTTGTTCAAATCTAGTTCTCTTCCACTTAACGTTCAAGCCAATTGACTGGATTCAGCAACCGATGTCACATCATATATATTGTTCATCTCTACACTCAAACGTATTCCTTTTGACATGTTAATAGGAGATAAAATATAATATTATAAACCAAATCTATATCATCAAATATAACAAGATAACAAGATCGTGTATTTTCTTATTAAATTATACTTGATTTATTTTGACATTAATCCAAGTAAATCATGTTTGATCACATAACAAGATTGATATTATATCTGATTTCACACTTAGACATATTCTATAACACATTTATCAACATTATATTTAATGTATGTCAAAACTTTATAATGCTACTAAATTACGTAAAATCACATATTTGATCAACATTATATTTAATGGATATCAAAACTTTATATTATTACTGAATCATGCTAGATCATATCTTTTTATCAACATTATATTCGATTGTACATATATTTGGTCTCGTATACTTTTCTGTAATAGATCGTATATTTTTATCAACATGAAATTCAATTATATACATATCTTGCAGCTTATATATATATGTAAGAAAATCTCATTCACATTTGAGTATGTATTTTATCGACATTATATTCGATAATATATGTTTAACTTGGTATTTTTCTCAAACATTATATCATGCTAAATCAAGTTTTTTTTTTATCTACATTATATTCAATTATATGTATATTTGATCTTATATTCTCCTTTACAATAAATCGTATATTTTCACTGACATTATATTTGATCATATATATATGTTTAATCTAATACTTTGAACATCAACATTATATTCAAGTATACATGTTAAACATTATACTCAGACACACTTTAAAATCAAATGTTAACCTCAACATACATGTATCATTCAACCTCGAATCGGATCAGATGACTAATTCCATATCAATATGTTAACTTTAACATTATACTCGAATATTCATGTCAGAGTATTATACATTGTTCAACCTCCAACCACACTACAAGATCAATTCCATAATTATCTATTAATTTCGATAGTATATTCAAATATACATAAAAATCATATATTAATCTTAACATTATATTCACGAATATGAATCTTCTTTTCCATTTATCATTAATGCATAAATATTTATTATATAATTTCTTTCTCTTTTATTTCTAAAACATGTACAACAATTATAACAAGATTCTTTTATAATAGTTAACGAACCATCATCAAAAATAATTCAAACGAAGTCTAAATATTGAAAAATTATGATAATACTTCAAAATTCGTTAAAAAAAATTCCATAAGAACAAAGAAAAGAATTCATAAACATTCCACCTCCAAAAGTTCAAAGCTCCTCGATCTCACCAATGGGAATTCACCAATTCAGACACCTACAAGTGGCAGCACCCCAAGCTCTCCCTCTCCTCAACTCCTACAACCAACACCCCCATCTCGTTCGTTGGTGCCCAATGGATATGTGATTTGTTTATTGTTGTTGTCGTTGTCCACAGGGAATGGGGACAAAAAGAACCGAGTCAAAACTCCACGCCAACGTTCCTACAAGGAGCTCCAGGCGATGACGTCGAGGTTCGATTAAAACAACATTGCACGGGAGAAGGCTCACGGGACAACCATAAATTGAGAAAATATAATGGCATTGAACTTATGAGATATTGAGAATAAACATAAGTTGATGGCATCGAAGTGAATGATTTTGAAATTTATGGTATAAAGGTGAAAACTGGAAATTGGTGCAACCATATACGATACCATAAGTAAATTACTCTTTAAAAAATAATCAGATATCGAATAATTCAAGGAAGTCCAAAATTTTCTTTGTTTATCTCAATTAACAGAGAAGTCTCCTGCAAAACCTTAAACCAAACAGACAGGATTTTTTTTGATTCCAAATGCGAGCTATTAATGTTCTAAACCAAGATACAAGAAACAAATTATTTGAAATACCAATGGCATCTATCTACTCAAAAAATAATAATAAATAAAATTACAAAAGGCTACCATGATTAAGTGTAATAAAAAGCAGTCCATGGTAACCATGCAAGTTCATTGTGACAACGGGAAAACTGACACCAAATTTCACCATATTGTTGAGCGACTACCGAAAATAATTTGCAGCATATGATGGGAATCATTTACGGGCGTCCGCCTTCTTTTGTTCTTTGGCTGACGACAACAAAAAAAAAAGGTCACAATCACCACTTGCATGTTTTTCAAGATTATTAAGGAGGACCTAGTACAAGATTTCAATTTTCCAAAAAATGACAAAGAGAAGGCTTTTCTCCAAATAACCCAGTTAAGTCTGACAATACTCTAAAAGGCTTTCGTTCAAATAATTATCTCATCCCTAAAAAGTCTGATAATTGCCTTTAATACCCTACCAACTGATGCGTGACGTTTGTTTGAGATGTTAAAAAACTTCAAAAATATCATTTTACCTCCTTATAGTTATACGTTACTTAATCACCAATATGACTCAATTTTTAACTACATTGTTTTTCATTTTCTCTTTCTTTCTAACCATAAATCATCAATTAGTGATTAAATTATACCTTCAAAATAATATATTATGATAGATTAAATGGTAAACTATAATGTTCAAAAAGAAAAGTCACATTTTGAGGACAAATATCATTAACCCCTTTGTTAGATTTATTGTAATATTATATGAGTTAGTCTATAATAGGATAATTAAATATCTATTTATATTCAACCCTTTATATATATGTAACCTGTTGATCAATAACACATATCTCTATTATTCTCTCCCACTTACATAGTATCAAAGCACAAGAAAGAGACCTAAGGCATCTTCCACCACCAGCCACACTTCCCACCTCTCTTTCCACCCTTGACTAGCCCTTCTCACAACTCTTTTTTTTGTCGCCAACCAAGTCTCCAACACCCTTCCTACCATCGTCCGGATCTCCAGGCTTGTCCCCCACTATTGTCCAGGCTTCAACACTCTTCTTCATCATCGTCCAGGCCTTCCAGACCCTTTCCCGCCGTCGATTGGCCCTCCAAGCCCTATCCCTCGACGCCGTCTAGATCTCTAGGCTCTTCCTTCTTCACCATCCCAACCTTCCAACCCCTTTCTCACTGCCAGTTGGTCCTCCAGGCCTGTCTCCCGACATCATCCGGGCCTCCCAGCCCTTTCTCCATCGCCACCAGGGCCAGCAGGTCCCTCCACAACTGCCAACGACTCCTTCAGGCCATTCCAGCACCTTCAAATACACTGTAGGGCCTGTCCAACAGTCCATTTAGAGTCGCCCTACTCCTCTGCAGTCACCGTTTTGCCGGCTATCCATCCTCCTACCACCTGCAACCTAGTCGGTGACTATTATTGCTAAGCAATCGATATAAAGGACTATGTACACTTTACACTACTACTACTGAGAGTAGTTTCTTGTTGTCCACCTGCTCTACAATCCCTCAAGGTGCCCTAGATCGCTTCACAGCCTATTTGGGGCTATTTTTGCATTGAGAATCCTCCTTTTTGACTCTAGACAGACTGATTCAGATTATGTTCCTTGATAATCATCATGACTTCTAGGAAATCACTCATTAAAAACTTAAGTGGAACCTCAAAAAAACCCAATGAAAAAAGCTATTTGTTGTAGACACAAAGTTTTGAGACCTTCCTTACTGCACACCGTAAGATCAAACATCTTACACAGCCACCTCCTTATGCGAAAGACAATACCTTTGAGGACTGGTACACTGATGACTTAGCTATTGTCCTCTGAATGGTGAACAGTACGAAATCAAGTATTGCTCGGAATTTGATGATTCTATGACTTGTAAAGAAAATCTGGAACACTTTAAGGCAGATGTATGACTATGAGAAAAACGTCTCACGTGTTTTTGAGATATATGAGTAGATTTTCACATTGAGGATGGAAGACAGTTCAATCCAAGACCATTTTGCTACTTTTGAATGAACTCAATATACATCAACCGCCAACATCTGATGTTACTATTGTACGTCGATATCGTGAAGAGCTAGTTGTTGCAACCTATCTTTCTAACCTAATTCTAAAACTCTCGTCTCATGTTTAAGGCTAGATTCTTAGTGCAAATACCGTTTCCAGTCTTGAAACCACCTTCTCTTGGGTTTGGCACATCTCCACCGGTACTCCCACTTCTACTTCAGATCACTCTGTCATGGCTACTACTCATGGTCGTGATCATGATTTAGATCAAAGAGGAGATCGACGTGGACATACAGATGACCGAGGTCACGCTTCCATGTGAACACTGTGATCGCACTAATCAAACCATTCTTGAGAGAAGTTTGCGAGACCAAATTGAACACAGGTCTCCACTAAGATAGAGTATTTCACCTACAGATACTCCTACTATTAGTACTTCATCAGTGACACTCACTCAAGATGAATATGCTCAGTTTCTTCAGTTCCAAGAGTACTAGTCTTCTATTACTATAGCATCACATGCTCCTTACCTCTACCTCAAGTATCTTTACTTTTTTAGCCTTTAGAGACAATTCTTGAATTATAAACTCAAGAACATCATCTCACACGACAAGTAATATTAGATCGATTCATATTGTTGATGACAAGACTTGTCGTGCTTTTAGACATGACACTATTTATGCTACATCATAGTTAACATTAAACAAAGTCATCTATGTTCTCGAATTTCGAACTAATCTTTTGTCCATTAGTGCCATCACTAAATAATTATATTATTATGTAACATTCTTCTCTTTTCATTGTACCTTTTAGGACCTGCAAATAGACAAGAGGATTGATTTAGAACATAAACTCTGGAAGACTTGCAACATTGACTTCCACAGTAGAACTGTTACTCATCTGACATTGTCACTTGATTCATTCGTCTTATCAAAAAATACAACAAACACTTACTTGGATATCTATTTCTTCCTTTGATTGTGAATCTTGTGAGTTAGGTAAATACCATCATGATACCTTTCATAATCTTCATCTTGTTCGCAGTCAAAGTTTTTTTGAATTAATTCACTGTGATGTATGAGATCTTGAACACCATTTGTATTTGCTTATAGATATTATATTATGTTTATTGATGATTTCTCTCATATTTCATGAGTCTATTTGTTGAAAAATAGAGTTAAATGTCCTTGATACTATCAAAAAAAATTTACTAAAATAATAAATCAATATTCTGTTACTTTCAAAATTCTTCGCACTGATAATGCCTTAGAATTTACTTAAATGAATCTTCAAAGTTATTGTGAATCTCTAGGTTTGACACAAACCGTATGTCATCTATTCCACTTGGGGGAGAGGAGAATCCAGATATGGAGATTTTTTTTTCTCTTACTCCATGAGTGTTTGGCTGTGTTGCATTTGTTCAGGATTTAACTCCGAATCTGGATAAATTGGCCTCAAGATTTGTTTAATGTGTTTCTCGAATACTTTCATACTCAATAAGAGTATAGGTGTTTTATTCCTTCTATTAAGAAGTACATTGTGTATGTAGATGCTACACTCTAAGACTTGCACTTTTTTGATAGTGTGAACTCTCTGTCTGAGAGTATTCCTTTATCCTCTCTTATTGAGTCTTGTAATACTGGCGTCATTGACACTACTACCATGGAAAAAGAAGTGTCTCATCCTTCGCAGATATATCATTGACACTGACGTCCTCGAGCCATTACTTCTTTAACATCTACAAATCTATCACCCACAGACCTTAATATGCTAATTGCTATTCGAAAAGGTAAACGTGCCACCACTACCCATCTTATTTCAAATTTTATTACCTATGAAAGATTTCATCTTGCTTTTCGTACCATTGCATTATCCATCTCTTCTGAGTCACTACTACAGTGGAAGGAAACTCTAGATGAAGAGATGCAGGCACTAACGTCTCGTGGTACATGAGATTTGATCTTTAACCGACAACTAATATAATCACTTGCAGATGGATGTTTACTGTCAAGTACAAGCCTAATAACATAGTAGACAAGACACATCTGATAGCACGTGGATTCACATAGGAGTATAGTATTGACTATACTGAGATCTTTTCTCTAATAACGTGATTGAATTACATAAGAGTCATCCTCTCTATTGTAATAAGCAAGTCTTGGGAGGTTAGTCAGTTAAACGTGAAGAATGCTTTCTTGTATGATGATCTTACAAAACAAGTGTATATGAAACAACCTCCTAAATATGTTGCTCTGAAGGAGCATCAGGTTTGAAAGTAATTTATAAACTCAACCAGGATCCACGTTTTTGGTTTGAAAAGTTCACTAGTATTATTGTTGTTAGTGATTTTCGACATTGTATTGTTGATCACTCAGTTTTCTATAGATGGACAAATAATGATTGTGTAATACTTACTATATATGTGAATGACATCTTGTTAACTAGCAGTGATATTACAAGCATTTAGAAGACAAAAGACTACTTACAGATATACTTTATCACAAAGAACATGAGTAGGCCTCAATACTTCTTAAGAATTGAGTTTGCTTACACTAAAGATAGAATGACGCTGTCCCAAAGGAAATATACATTAGACCTCTTGTAGGAAACAAGCCTTTTAAGGTGCAAACCAAAGCCCACTCTGTTTAATCAAAGTCTAGATTTCTAAAATAACTTGTCACCTCTTCTGTAAGATAACAAAAGATACAAGTACTATCTGATTGGGAAGCTAATTTATCTAATTGTCACACGTTCAAATATTATATACATTGTTAGTGTACTCAATCAGCTTATGCATGAGTCAAAGACAATACACTAGCAAAGAACCTTACAAATGCTATCTTATTTTAAAAAGATCTTCATAAAGGACTAGTTTATAGAAAAATTGATCACTTGCACATTGAAACATATACAGACTCTAACCATGCAAGGGATAGAGGAGATCAGAAGTCTACTTTTGAATATTACATTTATGTTGGAGGAAATCTCATCACATTGAGTAATAACATGTAGAATATTGTCTCCAGATCTAATGCTGAATCTAAATATTGATTCATGACACAAACTACTTGCGAAATAATGAAACTTCACTCTCTCTTGATAGATTTAAATTTCTTTGTTGATATGCCCATGTATTGTGACAATTAGGCTATTATCTACATTGCTAACAATCAAATCTTTTTTGAACACACTAAGCATATACAGGTGGATTGTCATTATGCACAAGACATAGTGATACAAAAGATTATCTCTACTCCTTACAGACAATCCTCCGATCAATGTGCAGATGTTTTTTACTAAGGGACTAAATACTAGACCTTATGATTCTCTTTGTACCAAGCTAGGTATAATAGTTATATATGTTTCAATTTGAGGGAGAATATTAGACTTACTGTAGTATTATATAGGTTAGTCTGTAATAGTGTACTTGGATATCTGTTTATATCCAACCCTATATATATATATACACGTAACCTGTTGATCAATAACACATATCTTTGTTATTCTCTCCCATTTACACCACTTATAAATCTAATGTAAAATACATAAAATTAAAATTAAACAATAAAATTACTTCAATATGGACTAAATATATTTAGAAAGAAATCCCAAAATGCCTATTGCAAATCCCACGAAAATAACCATAAATAACTAACGTAAACCTAACATTTCTTAATTTGAGGTTTCATTAGTACTTTTACTTAATCAATGAATATTAGTATTTTACTTATGCATGATAAAATGTTATGTGATTATTTTTAATTATTTTTTAATTTTTTAATATATTTAAACATTAAATGGTGATTTGTATTCGTAGAAGAAATAAGAAGTTGTAAGGAGAACACATAATTATAACAAGGACCTTATTAAGGGTTTAAGCAAATTAAAGAAGGTAAGATGAAATTCTACAAGACTTTGAGTCAAACTATTTAGGGGTATTGAGGCAATTATTGGAATAAAGGAGACATCTAAAGTATTGTTAAACTTAATAAGCCCTCTAATTGAATAAGAAATGTAAGAAAAATAAATAAAAAATGTAAAAATAGTATTAATATCTTGAGTTTGGAAGTGATTTTTTTTTTTAAGTGAATAATTGTGTATAAAGATATTTGAATTTTGGTGAAAAATAGAATAAGTATTTGAATAAGTGTTAAGATAAGTGAAAAACATGTAGTCATGTAGATTAATAGCAATCGACTTGATTATCTAATTTAAAGTATGTATATATTATGTTATATATGTATTAATTTTTATATAAAAAATAAACATATCATATACATACATGTAATAAAATAATTTAGCAAAATAACTTTACTCCACCTTTCTTGTAGAATAACTATTCTAAAATAAATAAATCAAAATAGAAAGAACTATTCCAAATTTATTTTAATTTTTACATAACCAAACGGAATAATAATTCCTATTCTAAACTTATTTTTACACAATCAAAGAGTGACTTAAAGAAAAAGGAAAAGAACAATAACTAAACAGAATATTAGTCAGGAATAACAAAACTTACCAGCTTTCTCCTCCTCCCTCTTCTTTGCAGCATCTGCTCTTTGCTGTCGTACCAAAGCTAGACGCTCTGCAGGAGTAACACAAAGTAACATATTAAAGACTAAAAATTACAGCTGGTGGAGAAAGAAGAGTTGTGCTTGACACTCTGCAGGAGAAACACAGTAACATAACAAATGCTAGAAATTGCAGCCAATAGAAAAGGAAGAGTTGTGCTGAAATCCAATTTCTAGCAGAAAGTAAGTGCAACAAAACCTAATAGCAAGCAACCAAAGCAGAGGATTAAAAAAATCTATGCTAGCATCATATCAGTAGAAATAACAGAAGTTAGAGTTGACACTTTGAATGGTAAAATAATATAACATGGACATGGATGTAAGACAAGGTCAATAAAGATCTGACAGGCTAATACCATGTGGGAATTAGAAACAAGAAATCATTGATTTTTCAGAAGAAAACACAGACTATATCAGATTTGTCCTTGTGCATAAAAAATGGAAAGAAAACAATATCAGATTTGTCCTTGTTGATAAAACTTCCGCATTCACATGTCCTAACCAACCAAATGACACAAAAAATGACTATGTATAAGAAAAGCAATAATTCTGAAATCTATTATACTTGATGAATAACTTTTTGATAGAGATAACAAGAAGCTTATTGTAAAAGTTTTTTTGTGTGTATTTATTAATAATGAACAGAAGATTCACATCATAGGTTGTTCATATCAACCAACATGACTTGTTTTTGGTGCAATGGTGAAACTTGGATGGGGGAAGCCACAGAACTGACGCACCTTTTTATTTTGGATTCTTTGCATATATACCACTTCAAACATGCATACATTCAGGTATACCCCTAAAACTTCCTGTTTGTATCCTACATCCCTGAAAATATTCCCACCTTGCACATCTAGCTTTTCGTTACTTTTAAACAGAATTTCGTGATTTCAGCTATTATCTTTGGACAAAATGATGCTAAACTACCAAATTACCCTTACATGGAAACTAAGAAGTTGGTGCATGTAGTGGCTGGAGAGCTTGCTGGAGGAGGATATCCTCGATGGCTGGAGATGGTGTTATGAGTGGTCGGAGCTCTACTTTCCAAGGGTATTTTGTAAAGAGCGAGGTAACGGTTTAGAAAGGTGCAACAACAAGTTTTGAGATAATTCATCATTCAACATCATTCTATCCAAAGACAACAACTGAAATAAAAAAAATAGTAATGGAAGGGCATACTTGCAGGGCAAGAATGTTTTCAGTAGTACGGGATAGGATTCACACGGATGTTTGCAAGGTAGACATACAAAGAACCGTTTTCTTTTTATTTTTCAAAACACCAATCTTCTTTAGTCATTTAGCCTACAAAAATGACTACATTTAGATGTAAGAGTTTAACGACGGTTAGGATTTAGGAGCATGTAAGCATGTAAGCGAATATAGATGATGCGAAATATAAGCCTCATCAAATACTCAATATATTAAGACCAATTTGTTTTAACCATCAAACAAACGCATGTGGTAGTCAAGCTTGCAAAGTAACAGTTTAACATAAACCCAAGACTTCACCTTTTAGATATAATAATTTTGAAACTGATGGACTGGCACCATTTCACATATATTTATGGTGAATTCCCACATTCATATGCTTAAAAATCAAAGGATGTGACAAGCATGAGGTCTGTGTGATGCGTTGACATGGTTCCTCTATTCAAGAATAGAACAGAAAATCCATTGCTCAACATTCTGAAATCTTCTTATAGCATTGTTTTTTTAGGTGATGGTTACTCCATTCATGCAACCAACGACTCAACATTTACAAAAGTCATGTTAAGTGTTGCCTAGTCCCTCTCATTGAGAGTGTAGTGACACACCCCACCTCAAACCAAGAACGCACATGAACTGAACCTCAGGCACAAGCAATGAAGGCAACAGGTTGCGTGCAGTGTGACCACAGCACAGGTAGTGCATGGACTTAATGAGGTGATGCGAGACGGTGGCACTGTCCAAGTGCATGCAATCAAGTGCATTCATGGAGCTGCACGTGCATAGGCTTTAAAGTGAAGTTAAAGCCAGGGCTCAAGAGGATTGATGGCGGGCAAGTGAAGGAGCTTCAACGTGCTTTAGTGTGCGCAAGTGATGGAGCTTCAATATACTTAAAGTGTACACGAGTGGAGCTTAAGTGCATATAAGTGTGCACGGGTCAACTGCAGCCATGATGGTCAAGTCACGAAGGCATGAGTAAAGGAGCTTTATTGTGTGAGTAATGGGTTGAATTAATCATAAACAATTATGTGTTACAATTGTGGATGACTCTGTGTGTGTGTGTATAAACACATGTAGAGGCGGAAGAAGGAGACAGCAACAAGTGAGTGTGTGTCTACCTTGATTTGTATTCTTGTGCGAGTGCAATAGAAAAGAGTGCTTCCCTAATTGTGTTATGTGTGTCTTATTGTGTGCCAGTGCTTGTGGGTGAATGTGTGTTTGCACATGAGACATTCTTGAGTGGGTGAATTGCTATAGGAATGCTGAACTTGGTTGTGTGCATGGAGAACTCAGTGCCACATGCCTTGGGTTTCTAGTGTTCGAGAAAAAATGTATAACAATTGGTTCCATAGTTGGGATAGCTAGTAGATTATGTTGAAGATATCAATTAAGAACAATGACAAGCAGCAACAACATGGAAGGAAGGATCATGAGCCAAAAATCATGTTAAGTCGTGTTAAGTGTTGCCTTGTCCCTCTCACTGAGAGTGTAGTCCTCACCTTAGGCAATATTTAAAAGAAAGTTAAATAGATACAAATGTAATTGCATTTTTTCCTTGTAAATATAAATGGTGCTCTAATATACATGTTTGTTACATCTACTTATTTTGGATTAAATGAAATTAGGTTTTTGTCGTGCATTGTCTTGTTTAATGATGTACAGGAATACATATTTCTTCTTTCATTTTTACTTATTTTGTGTTTGTGTGGATTACTATTCTATGAGATCATAAAGTCATTTAATTAAGTCTATTGGTTAAGAGAAAGGGAATACCATGAACTTCCTAATTGATTAAAAGTTGTTCTTATTTACAAGTAATTGAAAATATATTTAATTTTGGGATGTTGAAAACATACAAACATAAAATTATGCAAAGATAATTGGTTTTACCGTCTTCTTTTGTAACGGTGATCAAGAAATTTTATTGAAAATCATTTGAAAGCAAAATACATTGAAAAACTAATCAAGAAGGTAAGCCACAACAACAATAAAAACATCCAAGAGATCACATAAAGGCACCACTCCAAAACCAAAGATACAACTCTATCACATAGGTCTAGTCTCTACAAGCATTTCCCTTGAAAGATTTGATGGTTCAGCTCAATCCATCTAGTCCACCACACCATATAAGGTAAAACAAACCAGATTTTCCGCCATCTCCTCGTCCATCTACCATTCCAACCGTGGAACACCCAAAATGTCCCCCAGAGAGCCACCTCTAAGCTACTCAAAGAACCCACAAATTATCCCACGATCCTATAAAAAGCGACAAAAGTCCTTAATAGCCACTCCGCAAATAGCACATCTCCTAGTAAGGTGAACACCACATCTCTGCAATGCTACCTCCGTCAAAACTCCCCAATGAAGAATCTTCTAAGTAAAACATTGAACCTTCAAAGGCATACAATTATCCCAAATCAATGAATGGCAATCCAACCAAGTTCCTCTACCACTTATGATCGAAAAAAGCAATGCAACTCAAAAGTCCCCATTCTTGACCCACAACCAGGTACGGGATTGGGACTTAGAAGTAATAGAAAGACAATTTAAGCCCATATTTTTCAAACAAAGCAAGTAAGGAAACAAGATTCAAAGCTTCCTTATCCATAAAATCCCTCCTAAATCTCAAGTTCCACACATCGTTGTTTCAACATCTCACAAAACATTATCCTATACTAGCAATAAGATGTAAAGCAAAAATACAAACTCAAAAATCACAATTTTAAAGACATGGAATCGACCCAATAATCCTCCGAGAACCTAACCCAATTTTTACATCTATCCCGAAACCTAATGCCACACTCTACGACACTCTCAACTGCTATAATCCCATCCCAAACCAAGGAGGCCCTCCTAAGATGATGCCCCACCTTCCCCACAACATGACCCCTATACCATTTCTCAATAACCACTCTCCACCAAAGAACATAAGGGAAGTTCAATTAAGAGAGACACCTAGACGTCAAATCCACTTCTCCAAGATAGCTACATTAAACGATTGGAAACCACAAGTGCTCAAACCACCCTCAACCCAAAGGCGACAAATTTTGTGCCATGTAACCATAGGAAAATCCTCAGATGAATTGCAACCACTTTTCCAAAGAAAATTTTATTAAATACTCTCTATTTTTTTTGCCATGGAGATCAATATCCAAAAAATAGACAAGTAATAGATCGACAAATTAGAGAGCACCGAAAAAATCAATGTCAGTCAACAACCAAATGAGAGAAGTCTCTCCTTCCACCCCACAAGTTGACGCTCAAATTTCTCAACAACTGAATTCAAACTTCCTAACCCAAGTCCCCTACAAAGGAAGACTAAGATAACGAATCAAAAAGTTCTCAATTGGACACCTAAGCATCTCAACAGCATAGGAGACTAAACTCCGATCGCCTCTATAACCAAAACTGCAGTTGATTTCCAAAAATTGACCTTAAGACTGGTAATCAACTCAAAACACCCAAGAACAAACACAATGCCCTTGACCTCCTCTACTGCACCTCACAAAAACCGAAGTATCATCAACATACTAAAGCAAGAGAACAAAGCAACTCCCACGAAAGGGTAGGAAGCTTGTAAAAAGGCTAAACGACTTAGCTTTTAAACAGAAATAGTTGGAAACCTTTGCTACCAAAAGAGAAAATAAGTGGTGAAAGAAGGTCACCCTAACCGAGACCTCTACCACACCTAAAAAAAATCCTTTGGACACCCATTCACAAGGATGGAGAACCTTGCTGAGCTAACGCGGTAACCCACCCACTCTATCCGTCCGACCTTAAAACCCATACAAGCCAAGACTTCATCCAAACGATACCAATTTTCACTATCATAGACTTTCTCAATATCCATTTTCCAAACCAAGCCAGTCATACTAAGGTGACCCTTAGATTCAATGCACTCATGGGCCATTGGCAAGCCATCAAAGATTTGTTTATCACAGATAAAGGCAGTCTGATGAGGCCCAATGAGGCCATCCATAAGAGGTTTGGGTTTTGCTGCATCCATAACTTGTGTTTTGGGATCTAGATGTCACCTATGCCGACCACACGACTAAAAAAACAACCGGATACAACACGCTCTAGCTACAGTTGTGCTTGCCTTGGCAACTCAAAGTGACATCACAATAAGGTTGTCCACTATGAGAGAGTTCATTTCTGAAGGAAATATTCTTTACTTCATATACATAATGAGCATTATGATTTTTTTTACTACTATATATTTGTGGTCAAAATTACTATAGTTTGGGTGCCTATGCAGCCAAGGCACTCTAAAAGTTGCCTTAGTTGTTGCAACACTAAAACAACCATGGTGATTAGTCCAACAAGAATGAATATTGATTTGTGATTTTCGAACCTTACAACAACATTATCAAATAGTGACCACTCAAAGGTTGATAAATGGTACATGTAGGTAGTGTGCTAGCAATTTTACACAAATTAACTTCTTCAAATGCACGGAGCCATCATGGCCAAGATTTTAAAAAAATAAAGGCATAAGCACATGCAAAGAGCAAATTCCAAGAATCAAAATATTTTTACCTAAATCTTTCCTAGCTTGTTCAGTTTTCCCTTGCTCCTGAAGCCTCATATAACGCTCATGAGCTTTTTGCTTCTCTATCTCCTCCCTGAAAATAGACAATAGAAATGAAGTTCATATGATGAATTTCATACTACCTTTTTGTATTCATATTAATTACAAACAAAAGTGGTTAGAAATGATCTAAAGATGCACTGAAGCTGTTTACTTATGTATACACTTCATATTTAACAGCCCGAGATCATTTGGGTGATAAGGGACAAATGAAACATCAGCAACCAACAAGAATAAAATTGTCATGCCAATATTTCAGAATCTAGCTAATAACTATTGTAAACCTTGATAATATTTAATCATTCATAAAGGAAAATTAAACTGAATCAGTGACAACAAAATTATACCCAACAAATGCAAGATCATGATTGCGTTTGAAAATGCTTTTTCTTATGCGACTTATTGGGAAAAACTAACTTTTTGTTAAGCCATACTATTTGCAACTTTTATGAATGTAAAGAAAAACTTATTTAATTTGTATGTCCAGTAAACACGTATGAGTTAATCAAAAAACTATATTACTCTCACCATCGTCGTCACCGTAGGAATCTTCATGCTATAATTTTGTTAGACTCATGTTGTAATTAAAATTAACTTCTAAGGATATCAACGGAAAATTAAGATACTAATATTCATAACTTTTCAAAAGCCTAACATCCATTAGCTTTTTAAAAAGCTATCCGATAACTTAAAATACACTAAAAATTTACAACCAGTTTTTTGAGAAAAGCTTGTGTCTCAGACATCATTGAGAAATGCTTATTGGGCAATAAGCCCATAACACAATAAGTTGACACAAAAAAAAGGTTTCCAAAAGCTACCTATGTTTATAAAGGTTGCAGAGCACAGGTCCTTTCACATATAATCAAAGATCATTTTTAATTAAATTTTGATTGTTAACAAAATTCCATGAGCATCCTAAGCAGAACAGATTCTCTCACTTGCCAGCATGGGTAAGGGGAAAAACTTAAAAGTAAATATACCAACACAACAGCTTTGTCACTGCTATGTGTGTGCATGAACCACAACCATTTTAATATAAAGAACCACAACCCTTCATATCACTGCAAATGTTGGGAGCATCATGATGTAAGTACTATGTTGTTGTGGCTGGGCATGTCATTGAGAAGGCTAATAAATCACCTTCACAAATTAAGTATCAAGTGAAACACCACCAAGTGATCATTTAAGCTACAGCAGGAACCCTGTTACTATGTGTGACCATGATGATGGGTCCAGATTTTACTGGATTGAGTTGATTGGATTGCTAGATATTTAGTGATGTCTCTACTTATATAGTGGGTTTCACAACTCATGTAGTCCATCATCATGCACATCTTAAGGCAGGGTATCAATATGTTGGAATTGACATTTGACTTTCATTAATCCATCATCAAAAATTAATTTGGTGGTGTCTGTTTGCAGTTTTGTACAAATGGAACCTATTAGAATGTCAAGGACAAGTTTCTTATTTCATTTTGAGTATTATTTATATTTGAATAAGTGTGGAAAAACCTTATTTCTGTTTTGATTTAATACTACCTTCCCGTGCTAGTTAATATAATTCAATATCCAGTTAGTTCTCGTTTAAAAGGGGACTGGGAAGCTTTTTACTCACCAATTTCATTGGACCAAACCACAGACCGTACCATCTGTCTTATCACTTGTTTATGATCTAGCACTACATTTATGGCCTAGCATTTATTTATGCAGAACAAGTTGTCCTCAAATCTACAATTTTTATTATTTGTGGTGTTGTTTACTTTCTGTACATAAACTTCACCTTTAACATTGACTTGACTTTGTTATGTAAGCATTATTTCAATCAATAGATTTGTATAACATGTTGGAATTATGTATGCAATAGATGTTTCCCTTTTTTTTTACCATTTTATCTTAGTCACTTAAGTAGCATTTGGTAACGATTATGAGAAAACAGACTATTCCCATAGCAGCATTTTTTAAAAAAGCTAATTTTCACAGCTTCTTGAAATCAGCATTTTTGAAAACTTTTATGTATAAATGAGAAGCTAGCATATTGAAATAATCTCACATAAAAATTGACGTTTGGTTAAGCTTTTCAGGAATAAGCATTTTTTTTATAAAAGTTGGTCCCAATAATCGTTACCAAACAAACCCTTAGTTGTGTTAAGAAGGCTACAAAATCCACACATAAATAGCTTGAAGGCCCTCTAGTATTTTTTGAACCTTACTAACAATGATTGTAATTGACATCATCATTATCAAAGTTTCACCAATCCATATGAATTAAGGACATTGTAAACTCATAAATAAATTAAAACATTACACAGTCTAAATTGAGAATCAAAAAATATTATAACTGTTTTGATCCTCTAAATAAATTGCCTCCATAGAAAATCAAATCACGATTAAACTGTCTGAATATAAAGACATGACGTTAAATTGATTTCCCAAATTTTAAAATTAAATAACAAGAATAAACAACAACTATAGACGTTCTCCTTTGATAAATTATGGACATAAGCATGTATTGGGTACACCTAACTACCTAAGTAGCAATAAAATAAATATCCAAATGACAAGTTAGCAATGCCACATTAAATATGAATAATATGGGTAACTCATCTGAAAAATTGTAAAGAGTCTAAATAAAAGAAGATAAAAAAGAAATATCCACCTTTCACGTCTAGATAACTCGGTTGTTTTCTCAAGCTGTAAAAATAGAGTAAACAGTCAAGATTACATCAGTGGTCATGAAATAATTTCATGTAAAATATGTGACTATTCATGTAAAATTAATGAATTAAATTCAGTAAGATTCACAATAAAAGGTTTGAACGTGTGTAAGACATGTTCTTGAATTAACCAGTGAACACTTGAGAAGTGACCATCTCATCTAAAATAACATTTTCAAAAGATAAGAGTCTGCAATAAAAATCAGGATTTCGTAACAACAAAATTACAAGCAATTTATATAATCACCAGTATCGCATCTGCCTCCAATTCCAGATAACAACTTTACCGTAAAAAGAGAATCATTATTCAGCATACGAAGTCAATTTGTATAAAAGCATACAGACACCTCAAAGTAATAAAAAAAACCAAATGATTACCCATGTTCGACAACAAATTGATGCATCAGCCAAGATATGTAATAAGCTTCTAATGATCTTTACATCTTGAGATAAAAACTGAATAACAACGAAGAACTATCACAATATTTTCAAAGATAGATAACTTAACACAACATGAAAGCACCAAAACCAAAGGTCAAATGTATTTTCTACCTTTTCTTCATGATAATGGTTGCCTCTAAAGTACTATTTATTTAATGCTCAGACTACACCATGATTTTGTGTGCGAGTGCTACGAAAATATCATATCACCAAACTACTTTACTGTGAAAAAACATATAAAAGCAATTCAAATAAAACTTGAATTATGGCATCTTGCATGTGGATAAATAAATAATCATCGCAAAATGCATCATTGCTTACTTACGTCTGCTTCTCTAGCTTTCATGGTTTTCGGTGTAACCAAATTCGGATTTACTATCTCAATAACACCTTGGGTGCCTTTGGATTTCTGCCAAAATATGGTAAAACAGTAAAAATAAGCATATATAATTGGAAGGTAAAATAAATAGAACCAAGTGTTCAGTACTGACCTCCATTTCTTCTTCAGATTCGTCTTCAGGGCCCTCTTCAAATTTTTCTTCTGCCTCTTCAGCTTCTGCTTCCTCCTAGTAAATTAAATGCTAACATATATAATACAGGAAATGATTCACAGGATTCCATATTATCTCTACAGCACGAGATCAAGTATCCTTCTTTTGCATGGTTGTAATGTTATAAAAAAAGGAAAATGGCCTCTACACGGATAGAATCTCTAAATGTTTTTGGGAAAAAACAGAAGTTTAAAAGGAGGTTTGATGAAAAATGGTCAAACTTTAAAAAAACAAAAATAAATGTAACAGACATGTGACCAACAATGTTCAACAAATTACCTCAATATGAAACCTTATTCAAATATAAGTAAGTTAATTCAAAAAACCTAACTTGATTACGTGTAATTATCATTCAGCCACGAAAATGTAATTATCATTTAACCATGCTAATACAAAAAAAAAAAAAAATAACTAAATAATTGACAAACATAAGTAAACAAATAAGTACCAAGATAATCAAAACACATTAATGGCAAGAATGTCATTAACATTATATTAAAAATGGCCATTTTACTCAAAAAAGGTGTCATGTAAAAAACATTTAAACAGAGTTTAAATGGCTGTTGTTTTCATTTTTTGGAACAGTGCATGGTCATCAAAAAGAATGTATTGAAAATGACAAAAAAGCACAATTACAAAGAGAGAATCAACAAAAACAAACAAAGATCCTATTGAAGAGATAAAATCAAAGGAGAACCAAAGCACCTAAGGAGCCTCCCAGGCTCCCATAGCTACCCAAAACATCAAGCCAAGCCCTAATAAATTGATCCGATTCAACACCTTTCTTTGCAACCATAACTTCTATTTGTGACATTAAGACCATAAAAGCAAAACTTAGGATCAAACCAACAATATAAAAGGCACACATATTATCTAAATAAAAGACAATAACAAAAACAATGTCTTAATAAAACCAAAATAGAAGAGAATAACAATAAGTCTTAGACTCTTAGTTAATTCTCAAGAAGCGAAAAACACCAATGAGACTCTTATTTGAATGATTTCTACTCTTTTAGCATGGAAAAACAACAAATAATATATGAATCTATAACATATGTAAAAGAATCAAATTATTTGAAAGAGTTTTACTCTTTTAGCATTGGAAAACAGCAAATAATAGAAAGGTAAGGAGTAAAAGACATCACCACAATGGAATCTAAGTAAAAACATCAATACTCATGTAAAAACTAAATTAATAGACATGAAACTTATTCAAAAACATCAAAATTAAGAATGTGAAAAAGATGAACATTCAACCAAGGTTCACCTTGCAAAGAGGGAGAAAAAAGGTAGAAAAGAGAATATTTGGAATTGTTGGAATCAGTGCCAGAGTGGCCGAAGATCTGACAGTTTATACCATGCCTTGGAGGTGCCTAGGCAGGCACCTTGATAACCGTGCTTACACCCAATTAATAAAATAATAATTTAACCATACCTGTCTAAATGTACGTGGTCGAGATGAGGTACCAGCAACTGCAATTATTTTCAAATGAAATAATGCTAAATCAGATACATTAATTTCTCAAACATTGGAAAAAAAATGACTTACAACTACAACAAACTAAAACAAAACTAGCAACAAATGATGTCAGAATCACAGGGTAGATGCAACCATGTAGTTGATTTCTGTATAGATTCAATTTCAGGGAAAAGACAAGATATTCAACTGATACAAACTTCAACGAAATCACTCAAGAGGGTAAAAGACAGCTAACAATACATTGCAAGGAAAGCAAATCCAATAAAGAAATTATGATAGAACAAGAAACTAAAAATCAATGCAAACATTACCATGTTAAAAGGAAAAGTATGGACCTGCACTACCTACAGCAACATGGTTGTAGGATCCCACATTTTTCTCATAAAAAATTACAATCTGCAATTACATGTTACGCACCTCGTGATCTATATTATACTGTAATTCCACGTTACCAAAATCTTTTTTTGCAGTTGACAAGAAATGAAACTTTTAAGGTTGAAATTTACTGAAACTTGCAACCTACCAGGGCAGACTACAACAAAATTTTGATCACATCTTCCTATGATTGAAGAAGAGAAAGGATCAAAGTGAGAGTCAAGAAAGAATTAGAGTTCCTTGTGTTGCTTCATATTTAATTACTTAAAAAGAGAGAGGAAATTGAGTATTCAATGGATTTTAATAATTTTGAATTTGCAATTGCCTAAACCACAGGTGTAAAATACACAAATATAGTTGATATTTAGACAGGGAACTCATGTAAAATAACAGTTCTTCTGACAACAACTTCATCTTGTTTGTTTACCACTTTGTTAGTTACAGATTTTAGTTTAAAATTGCAGTCAAGGTAATTAAAATGGTAAAGCTTTTCAAGTAAGTAGGTCAAGAAATTTACAATGTGATTTATCACAGAAAGATACACACAAAAAATAATAAATATGTATCATCAAAAAATTTATTTGCACTATGAATTCCCAACGTCAACCTTGAGAAACCAAGGCCCTGTATCCCAATTCCCAAATAAATCAACAAAGTAATGCTACAACTATTTTATGTGATAAATTCCCAAATCAATCTCTTAAAAAAGTTACCAAAAGCATGCCTCCCAAGCAAATTACTGTTAATACAAACTACTCATCCTACATTTGTTCAATACACATCAATCTTTCCTCTCTTTTTTCCCTTAACCCATTTTCCCTCCACCATTTTCGAACTCTATATGTGCACCGATACTTCATCCAATGGTAAATAGTAATAATCCCAGAATCCACACGCTACATTCTCCCGAACCCCAACATTATCGCATTCATCCTGTACATGCTTGAATCCTTAAAGCTGCCAACCAACACTATTCCCTAAACCACAAACCACCATATTATCTCAAGTCTCACGAAGACCAAGCAAACAAATATCAATTTGCACCGTATCTCCCGTTCAAAACAACCCTGCACCCCCTCCCCCCACAACTTAAAAAAAAAAAAAAACGTACAAACAAAATATAAATAACAAAAAAACAACTCAATGGAATCCGTACTTCCCCAGTCAACCAAAACCCCTGCTCCAACTCCAAAACAAAATCCACTTTCTTCTTCTTCTTCTTCGAACCATTGCAATCACATCCAACACAACACGCGCAAAGCACCAGATCGAGACGATCAACAAGACAACGAAAACGAAAACCGGAATCAAGTTCAAACGAAGACTCACGCATTTCCTCCGGGGTGGAGAAGTGCCTCCGGCCGGTGGGCTTGCCCTTGAACTTCCCCCGCCCCATCGCTCCGATTGGACCGAGATCGGCACCGCCAAAACCCTACCTCGTCCCGCCCAACCCCGGAGAGAAGCTCCCTCTCGTTCTGCACTTTTCTGTCTTCTCCTCTTATTCGATTCGGTGCGGTCCTTGTTGTTGTTCTTATTTATTTATTTCTCTTACCACGTGTTTGGTTCGTGGAAAAAGTAGGTTCCTTTGGAATTTGCTTTCCGGAAAAAATGGTGATAAGGTTCGGCTTGGGCACTTGGGCTAGATTGGGAAATGGGGGTAGTGAGAATTTTTTTGTGTGATATCGTCAACTTTGATGTCTGTAGTATTGGTTCGAACATTGTCTTATTTTCGTTATTTTATGATACTTTAGATTCTTGATTTTCTTAGAATTTCTTCCTTGAAATTCATATCTAATACTACTTATCATTGTAAAAAAAAAAGAAAAAGAATATTTTTGTGTGATCGATACAAAATTTTCAATCGCAAGAGGTATCGTTATCTATGATCATTTATTTGTGAATTACAAGAATAGACCATTTTAACTCTGTTCATCTCCTTTACTCCAGCTCCTACCGACCTCCTCTGTATCTCCCACTGTATCTCTCCTTTCCTCTCCTCCTTGTTTCCCTTAAATCTTAAACAGGCGGAATCAATTTCCATGTAGAAGTGCATTTGATTTGGTTAGAATTGACTAATCGGATAGAACTACTTTTGATAATTTGTTTTAGATTACAATGTTTTTTTTTTTTGTGAACGATAATATTAAAATTCACTTGACTATGAGACCACCACTAAGTGTTAGATATGTCTAAAATAATATAAACACCAATAAAATAACTGTTTCTTCAAAATATAGGTCCAAAATTATATGTACTAGTAAACAGATTGATCAAAAATTAATCTCATCTAAGCAGTCACTCTGTTGGTCCACCATCAAGATTAAAATGACTATAAGCTGAAGCAACAGCTAGAGAGCTCAAATGGAAAAGGATAACCTCAGACTCCGTCGAGAGTCCAATTCCTGCTGCATGTTTGAAATATCCTCATGGTTTTGTCCTGTACCCAAATTATCTAACCAAGTAAATGTTAGAGAAATTATATAGTAACTCACTTGATTTGAAGTTTTAAAGGTATTTTTTAAAGTTCTATTATTACTTTCAATCCATGACCAAAGAATTGCTTGAACAAGTATATTTAATTCCAATTTAGAGAACGTAAATCTTTAATGAGTAAAGAGATTAAAAATATCGACAATACCAATTTGGACAGAGCAAATAGTAGTATTTAAGAAAAAATTCCACGCCTCAGCAATAAAATCACATTGTGTGAATAAGTGTTCAGTAAATTCTAAAAAAGCATCGCAAGAAATACAACCGGGCATACCCAACCATCCTTTTTTAATTAAATTAACACGGGAGAGTACTTTGTCATGAATAGCCATTTACACAAAAAATTTGACCTTTAAAGGGGATCTAACTTTTTGAGATGCTGTGTTGATAGGGAGATCAAGTCCAACCATCATTTAAGAGTCTGTAACATAATCTAACATTAAAAATTTTATCTCCTAAAGATTCCCAAACAATGATATCTTGATTTTAGGATAACATCGGAACATTCAATGTATCTTCAAATTTTTCCAACTGTTCTTACAAGGATGCAACATTTAAATTAAGCATCAAGGAACAACAAAACAAACTAATGAAATTTAAAGAATACAAAGACAGTATTTTTTTTACTGAGGTATTTTGACACAAGAAATAGATCAAGAAGGACATATTTCAATGATATTTTAACAAACCACTTATTTTCCCATAATATAGTATTTTTCCTGTTATATACTACAAATCTAGAAAAGACATTAATAATTTGGAAATAGTGCCTAAGTTCTTACCAAAGAAGTGAACTCCTGTAAGAAGAAACATTAAGAAGAATTCCATGCTAAAAGTGTGAAAGATATTGAGCTTTGATAAGCTCTGGCCATATTAATTTTGCAGTTCCTTTTAACAATTGTCAGACCAGTTTACACTTCAAAGACTGGCAAAAGTTACTAATATTAATAATGCCCCATCCATTTTGTTCATTAGTGTAACATCACGGCCTGATTATCCATTTTTATTTAATAAACCATGTATTATTTGTAATATTGTGTTTAATGGTTTATTAATAGATAATCTGTTGTTTCTTGGCTGTGTGTGGTTGTGGGTGGTCTTCTGTGCATCAGGTTGTGATCTGGGACCAATTTGGAGTCTGGTTGGAGGATGCACAATTGTCTCGGTTTGCGTGCCATTCTTTTCTCTTTTCTTTTCTTTCCTTTTTCCTTTCCTTTCCACGAGCCCCATCTTCCGCCACCTTCCCCTGTTTTCTTCTTCTTCCTCTTCTTCCTCCCGTGATGCTGCCGACGGAGGCCCGTGCCTCCCCATCTCGTCCGACGGGATGGGTGGCCGGCGTCTTGTGGGAAGGGATGGGGATAAAAGGAGGAGGCCATGGCGGAGCGGAGGAGGTGGTGTGCTGCGCAGCGGAGAAGAAGGAAAGAAAAGGGGGGCTGAGGCACACGCGACCGTGGGAGGAGCTGGTGAGCCACCAGAGGTTCCGCTGGAGCTCGTGGAGGCTTGCCGGAGTGTGGTAAGGGGGCTTGGGTCAGGTACGCGACCTCCTCCTTCCTCTGTGTTATTTTTGGGTTAAAGTAGGTTTTTATGCATAAAATCGTATAAATGCATGAAAATTGTGGAAAAATATGGATATGGTTGGGAATGAGTTGTTTGATGTGTTTGTGTGTGGATCATG
>JAMKQA010000563.1:0-30086 GCA_024699735.1 Posidonia australis
GGTTTAGGTTTTATTTTGAGATTTACATTTAGGTTTAACTTTGGATTTATTGTTGTTTATTTTTAGGTCTAGGTTTTTAGTGTTGTTTATTTTTAGGTTTAGGCATGGGTTTTAGCATAGGTTGGGTCTATCGCAGCCAGAGCATGATCCAGAACGTCCACCGCCAGGGGACTACATAATCGGGGTGTCTATAGATGTAATTTTGTAATTGAGAATTGTTATGTAATCTGGATAAGTTGGGACTTGATTAGGTTTTGCTAAGTGAATATTGTTGGTAATCATGATAAATGTGTGTCTGTTTTCCTTGTTTTGTTTGTGGTGTATCTTTGGCTCTGTTATTATTGGTTAGGTGAATAGAATTGGCGATTATAATTCGCGACTATACCAAGCACAAGTTCTAGATGAGTCTTTCAAGTGCTATTGACCAGTAGATATTACCAACATGAATTTCAAGTGTGTAGTTTTGAATACAGTAAACCATTGTAAAAACATAGTAAATGTTATTTGACACGTTGTCTAGCCTGTCACGCTAGCATTATTGCCAATTCCTTATTCTACCATGTTGCCTTCTGTAGACACCCCGATTTTGAGGTGACTCATTGATGAGACCCCGAATGTTGCTTTGGATATGGCTGACCCTTGAATCCCATTAGCCAGATCAATCCCAAGCCTATAGCAAGCCTGCAGCCCAACTAGAACTCCCATAGGTAGGAGAGAGCACCTAGCTAGCACACCTCCCTAGAGCACCTAGCTAGCACACCTCCTTAGCACATCTAGCCAGCACTTTTACCTAGCACACCTAGCAGGCACACATGCCAGGCGCACCTGCAAGACGCACATAGCAGACACATCTAGCTGGCGCACATCCCAGGCGCACAACCACTTCACAGGCTGCGGGCTGCTGGCTTTCCACCTCCCTTGGCTGTTACCTCTAGCGACGGATATGCCATGGAATATTCCAGGCTTTTCATCTACGAGGCTCCCTGCATTCCCATGAGTTACCCATGAGAAAATCCTATATAAGGACACCCATAGGCAACCATAGGGAGAAGTTAGAAATCCTGAGCTGAAATCAGAAACACAGAATTCTGCTATTCTGCTCTGAGCCAGCTTTCTACACGAGTTTCTCCTTCAGTCCAGCAACCTATACTCGTTCTCTGGAGCACTCCTTTGCGTCCTAAAGCCTCCTTGGTCCTTCCAAAGAAACAAGGGTCTTTTATTTCTGATATTTCCAGAAGGAACATCTTGAGAGGTAGGTTTCCTACCTCCTCTTTATCCTTTGAATCTCATTTCGGAAACATGATAAAACATGCTTGAAACCATGCATATGGACTGATTTATTCCCTATTTTCGTAAGGTTTTATGATGAACATGCTTGATTTTCATGCTAAATAATCTCCATGCTAATCTATGCATTTGTTTCTAGTATAAGATCTACATGAGTTATCTCCTTTTATCATTTTCTTGCACATAGCATTTTGCCATGCATTTATCTATTCTCGCACATAGAAATGTGCTTATGATCATCCTTTACATGCTTTATGATTGCATTCATCCAGAACATGTCTATGCTTTAGGTGTTTTGCATGTTTTCATACATGAATCCATCAACTTGCTTTGGTTTCAAATGCTTGATTTACATGATGATTCTTGATCCTATGCATTCACATCATGTTTTCAGTACTTAATAAAGGCATGAGCCCATTTGCATTAACATGAATCGCCCTAAATCTTTGCTAGGGTGGATTCTAGATCAGATTGCAGTTTGATCTAGACTCCCTGGGGCGCACCACTCAAGCGCACCCAACCAGAGCACCACTCTGGCACACCAAGCAGGCGCGCCAGACTGGCCAGAGATCAGAACACTTGCCTTAACATCTTTGTTTGCATGGCTTTACCTGAGGCTTTGAGCTTGATTCCTTTATGACTGATTCTCTGATGTGTCATGGTGACACCTACATGCTTTTCAGTCTTGATCAGATAGTTTTCCAACTGTTTCCTTTATTTTGATATTCGGTTCTAGGCTGAATCTGGTAGGCCGATTGCACTCTACTCCTACGTGGAGAACCTTGTGCATCGGCCCATGATCCAGTGGCCTGACTGGATCCTGCATCCTTCATCTAGCTTAAATAGGTTGGATCTTGTGTGAGGCTACTGGCCCTTGAGCACAAGGTCCATAGTCATTGCATTTGCATTTCTAGCACTTTTAAGGCATGGGTTTTCCAAGTTTTACAGAATGATTCTCTACTGCATACTTTTCCAGAATGCATCCTCTGATGTTTTGGTTTTGTGTGGCTTTCTGTTTCACCTCAGCATACTTTACTGGCCCACATAGACGCACATAGGTGGCGCACCAGACTGGCGCACTAGTCTGGCACACTAAACAGGCACAGTGGTCTGTTTTCAGTAGCACACAACATGTTTTTATATGCTTTTCGCTTGCATTCTCAACCTGATTTCTTCTGGGTTTTTTCCCTTGGCTTTCTTCCTTGATGCATTAGGAAGGCACATCTTTGGTTTTCAACAGTTTTCCTGCATTTTAGATTACATTAAGCATATAGTAAAGCAAGGATGATAAATCGCTCAAGATATTAGATCTTTGATCTTATTATGCAATATTATTGCATCAACACCTGATCCGACATACGAGCGATATTTCTGAGCATTAGGACACACCCCTACACATTATGCACCTATACTTAGACACCACATTCACAAGCATGGCATGGCATATCGCCCTCGGGCGTACAGCAAAGGCTGCAAAGCCGACATTCCTAAGCAAAAGAGAAATCAATAGAAAGACGATTTATCGGGCGTACGAGGGTGCCTAACACCTTCCTCGTGCGTAACAGGGATCCTTACCCGCATTTCTAGTTTACGAAGACTTTTCTTTTATTGTCTTGCATGATTTTCATGTTATATGGTTTTCCTTGTCTTCCATTTAAATAGACTAGGTGGCGACTCCTGCATCTGCATTTTATTTTTTTTTGCCGTGGCTTTGCCGACTTTGGCGTACACACATTGTTGCTTTTTCGCCATCCTCGACGGCATGGTTACACCTTCTATGCCACTCCCTGCTGTGTCACCAAGTCGAAGATTTTCAACGGCTATCGGTGGCTGAGGTTTTATAAAAGTCCTCGAGTCCCCTACGTTGGACAAGCAAAGAAGAAGAGAGAGAGAGAGAGAGAAGTAGGAAGGAAAGAAAGAAAGGGTGAGAGAGAAAGAGAGGTGGTGAAGTAGAGAAGGAAAAGAAGAGAGAGATTGGGGATGAGAGCCATCGGAGGAAGAGTGGACACCGAAAAGCTCGTCGAAGAAGAGAAAAGAGGAAGGAATGTTGGTGAACTAAAGTGTACGCATCCCTATCCCATTTTCTCCATTAATATAGTATAAATCATAGAAAATATGTAAATCGGCATGCTCTGAATGTTTGGTAGTGAATTTGAGATTTTTCTGAGAATTATCAAAAATTTTATGAAGATTTTTGATTGGTTTCCGACATTTTATTCTCTGAGTTTTCTATCATAGCTCGGGCACAACTGGTAGGCATGATGTACCAGCAAGTGTAGTGTGTGCCACCTAGTAGTGCTACTTGATAGCGTGTTTTGGTTGTGCAAGGAGCCAGCATGGGTTTTTAGTGCAACTAATAGGCATGGCCCATGTAGGTCAGAGTTTTCTATAGTGTTGTTTTGAGATTTAAGGAGGCTTTTGAGATAAGGAAATGGTTTTCAGTAAAGAAAGAGAAATGCTATGAGAAATGGCTTATGTGATAGACATTTTTAAAAGAGATTTTCAAACGAAATTGCATATGTTTTGAAAAGAATTTCCAAGCTTTTTGTAGGAACTATGTAGCCAAAAGACCATACCGATATGGGGTGTTAATACCTCTGAGAGGTCGAAAATGCATCCTAGGTTGTGGTTGCTGAGTTTTGGTCCGAGGATGGAGCCTCATGACTATGAGTGTGGTGTTACCGAGCCCAAGGTATGGGAGACCTAGATCACCCTTAGTGTCGATGTTGGTGGGGTCTAAGGTTGGAGTCCCCAGGTACTTGGGCACCAAGAGGCGTCGAGAGGACACACCCTGTGCTATGTAATATGATAAATTGAGGTTGTAGCGAAGGCAATTGTCCTCCTACATGGGGTAGTTCACCATAGCAGTGTAGTTGAGAGAAGAAGGAGTCTTCATCAGTTGCTTGTGGTTGGTTGGGCATATGTGGCCATGGGTGACTCGATAGGTTTTCTCGTTGTGTGTGTGCGTGGTTTTGAGCTAGAATCAAGCTATGGTTTGGCTTGCAATTTTTATCTAGATTCTAGCTATGGAATGACTTATGATTTGAGCTACACTCCAACCATGATTTGGCCTTGTGATTTGAGTTGTGACTTGACTAGTGGCTCTAGGCTGGACTCTAGCTGGGCCTTGGTTTACTGAAATGGCATAAAAGTGGTTTTCGAACATGCATGAGATTTCAAAGGAAATGATAGAAATGACTTGAAAGGACATGATTTGTAAAGTGAATTTCCAGCTATTTGGCTTTTACAGTGTTAGTATTACTTCTGGTAGTTGTCTTTATGTGCCTTTTGTAGCTTGTTTGTGTTTTCTGATTTCGATTTTTGGAAGGGCACGTACTAGCTGACATTAATGTCACTTACGCATGAATTTATTTGTGTTTTTGTAACACCTGTAAATTCTTCTTGTAATTATTTAAATTTTAAATGAATTTATTTCAAGGTGGGTGTTATTGTCCCAAGGCCCATTTGCGTGATCTTGTGCTTTTGGGCTTGGTCCTCGTAGGCCGGCTACTATGTGTGTTGTTCTTGTGCTTGTTCCCTCATGGTTTGCACTGTGCTTGTGGGCTTGTGTTTGTGGGTCGGTTGGTGTAGTTGGTTGTTGTCTCATGTTTTGGGCTGGCAATTGTGTTGTGCTTGGGGTGGTTGGTTGTTGTTGGGGACGTGTGGGTGAACGTGCATGCATGGTTGTTGAGCATGTGTGTAGCTACTTCCTCCCATGCGTATAAGAGGTACCTGGCAGGAGCTTCGTCTGCACACCTCTTCTTCCCCACTCGCCGCTCATTTCTCCCCTCCTTTTGTTCCTCTCCTCCTCCATCGAGTGCACACTCTTTCTTCTCCACCCCATTTCCTTCCCCACCCCCTCACTCCCTCTCCTTCCCCATCTCTTCCTTTCTCCCCCATCTCCCTTGTTTCCCCTCCCTTGCCTGTGTGCTAGTGAGATGTCAAGAGAGAGTGAATGTAACACCCATAAATTCATTTTGTAATTATTTACATTATAATAATTTTTTTCCTAGACGGGTGTTACTGTTTTGAGACTCGTTTGTGTGATTTTGTGATTTTGGACTTGGGCCTTACGGGTCAGCTATTGGTTTTGTGTTCTTGTGCGTGGTTGACACTATGTGTGCGACACTATGCTTGTGGGCCAAGGTGTGTGTCCATGTGGGGCTTTCATTTGTGGGCTGGTTAGTGGGAGTGAGTTGGTGCAGTTGGTTGCTGGCTCGTGCGGAAGGCTGGTGGTCGCACTGTGCATGCATCCATGCAGCTACCACCATTTGCACATATAAAGTTGTAGCCTGTCAACCTCTTCCTTTGCACTTCTCCTCCTCTTCCCCACTTCGTTGCCTCCTCCCTGAGGACGCCACCTCCCTCTTCCCCCCATTTTCCACACACACACACACACTCTCCCTCTACTCGCTCTCCTCCACTCACTCCAACCCTCCCTCACTCACCCTCTCTCTCACTCTCCTGTCTTTCTGCTTTCTCTCCTGTCTCTCCCCCATCTCCTTCCCTGTCTCCCCTCTGCTCTGTGTGTTCAATGGTGTGCAGTGGCTCGTCGTGGGAGCTCCGTGGGCATGTGGTGGCATGCTGGTCGCCGAAGGTTGGCTGGAGTCGACGGGGTTTGCTGGAGCACATTTTTTAGGTACGCACCTTACCCATGTTATAGAAGGTATGAAATTGGTAGGAAATGATAGGAATGTAGGAAATCTAGGTAAATTTACATTCCTAGAATTTATTGTGAATTTATGGTGATTTATGGTGGCATTTATGGCCATTTACAGAGATGTGTGGTTTTGGGTCATTTTTGACCCCTATGGCTTCTCAAATTTATTTCTCTTTGTATGACGAATAGATTTTGGTTTTGTTTGTGTGGATTTGGAGTAGACTCGAGAGTCTACAATATATGTTTTAGTTGGATTTTGTGGTACTTGTTTTAGGGGTCTGCCCCTAGGTCCCATTTTGGGTGATCTTGCGAGTGATGCCCTGCATCATTTTTGGTATGCCATTTTTCTCACAAATTAGGTCCTCTAATCGAGATTTGGTCAATCGAACCTCCTCAGTCTACCGTTTTTGGCTATGAGTGTTGACCGTTGTGCTCCAATTTAGTTGACTTGATTTATTCGGTCTATTGTTCCAAGAACTTTTGATCGACCAATTCGGTTTTTGGTCTACCATTTTGGGTGTCTGTACCTATTTTGGTTGACAGATTCAGGTCAGTCTTCCAATCCAGGAGATTGTGGTATATCGATCCCATTTCGGTGTGTCAAATCAGCACCCAACTGTTTTTATAAAATGTGATTTCTAAGAGTTTCCCGAATTGATTTTTTTTGCCCATTTGAGATGGGATTGTGGGCCGTCAATGGTGGTCTCATGGGACACCTGATGTGCCATTTTGTTGAAGTTTTGAAAGAGTTTCCAAAGATATAAAATGGTTTTGGAAAATGATTTTTACTAGTTTTTTGTATGCAGGCTGAGACACCATGGGATCATGTCATCGGGACTAGGGAATGTGACGACATTCTCTGGTGGTCGAGCATGTCTCCCTGGTTGACGTCGAGGGCCGAAATACCTAAGTTTGAGGGTCATCGGGTCTTGGAGGTATGAGACTCCCTAACTGTCCTCTCGAGGCTAGGGTTGTGGTCCATGGGTTGTGGTATCTTGTAGAATGACGTGGAGGTATGATACTCCTACTGTCGCTATGAGCATTGAGGCTTGGGTGTTATCGGGTGTGAAGGTATGACACTCCCTCCTAAGCACCATGTGGAGAACGCCGTGAGGAGGTGTATCCTATGGTGGCTTGTGCGGGTGGGACACATGTCCCGTAACTGATAGCGTCATGAGAGACAGGACTGCCTTCCCAGCGAAGGGTTGGCTTTGTGAGGGTTCTCTTGGTGGGAGAATTGCGGGACATTGATTACCTTTGTACAGGGTAGCTTAACCATGGCAGTGCAGTGCAGTGCACCTTGGTGGCTACTTGTGGCCAGAGTTGGTTCCCTAGCGTCGGACTTCCTGACTCACTATGTGTTGTTTTGTCCATTTAGGGCCTTGTTTGTGGTTTTGGTCTGGTAGAGCCTTGTTTACTGTTTTGGCTGGTGTTGGCCTTACTGGCTGTGGTTTTCGGCCTTTTGGGCTTGATTGTGAGATTTTAGAGAAAATGATTGCGAAATGAATTGAAAGCAAAATCAATATAGATTTGTTTTCCATCATTTTGATTGGGTGCATGCTAGGTGACTTTTGTCACCCACTCTTTCTTCGTGGTTTTGGGTTGTAGGTGTAGACATGCAGATGAGTTTTAGCATAGTACATATAGTCCAAAATCACATAGTCATACACACAGGTTCCTGGTAGTTGATATTTCTATTTTGCTTTTAATTTTCGGTAATTTAATTTACTTTAAATTATTATGGAAAATTGGGGGCATGACAAATCTGGTGGCAGACCTCCAGGTTGACTAGGTTGCACTAGCCTAGGTGTTCGGTCTAGAGACTCCATAGGTTTTGCATGCATGGTAGAGTCTACACCTAGTTCTCTTCATAGCTTTTTTGGTTGTTGTTTCGTCTGTAGTGCAGGTATTTTGCCTCTCTCCTTGCAGGATGCCTCCTCGTGGTCGTAAGGGTAAGGCCCCTATCGAGGAATCTGAGCCCCGAGAGGACGTGGGTGGATGGAAGGAGGCTCGTGCGGAATTATGGAGTTTGGCTCATAGGATCTCCCATGCCTTCAATAAGAGTAGTGCTAGTGAGTTGTCAGGTGACCTGTGGCTGAGCTAGTTCAAGAAACTTTGTCTACCGTCGTTCAAGGGCAAGGTCAGTGCTAAGGAGAGCGAGGCCTGGCTGGAGATGGTGGTGAAGATGCTGGAAAGCATGGTGTGCCTAGAGGAGCATTGTGTGTAGTTGGTGACTTATCTGCTAGATGGTGAGGCAGATAAGTAGTGGAAATCTGTGAGGTGGCTGAAGTTCCCGGAATCAGTCACTATTAGCATCCAGTGGAAGGATTTCAAGGCAACCTTCTATGACAAGTATTTTTTCGCTCATGTGAAGGAGCATCTTTACCGAGATTTCCAGAGTCTGGAGCAAGGTATAATGTCGTTGCTCGAGTATAAGATTGAGTTCACCCGGTTGGAATGTTTCTCTCCTGCCTATGAGTTTGAGGCGGAGCGGGCATAGAGATTTCAGGACAGCTTGAACTCAGGACTGTTGTTGAAGGTGATGGGTTGTTGATGTCAGACTGTGGAGGACATGGTTGGGATGGCTTATCTCTTCGAGGTAGAGCATCAGAAGTATCTGGAGAGTCGTCCCAAAGGGAAGGGTAAGTCTTCTTTTACCTCCCAGTTCTCTTTCTTTGGTCCTCCAAGTGCCAATATTTTAAGTAGCCCTGAGAAGAAGCAAAAGGAG
Source organism: Posidonia australis (assembly GCA_024699735.1). Lineage (NCBI taxonomy): Eukaryota > Viridiplantae > Streptophyta > Magnoliopsida > Alismatales > Posidoniaceae > Posidonia > Posidonia australis. The sequence continues at coordinate 8,676 of JAMKQA010000563.1, forward strand.
AGGTCTAGTGTTTCCTCTACAGGCCGACGGAGTTTTATGAGAGTAGCAAAGATGGCATCAATCTGACAGGATCCAGTTCTTCTGGTGGGAACCAAAGCTTCAACTGTGGTCCGATGGGCTATATTACTACATTTTGTCCTCAACCTCGATGAACCTTAGCTCTAGTGGTGTGCTACAACTATAGAACGGTAGGACATATTCAGAGATCCTTTATGGAACTGCCTAAGAAAGCATGAAGTGCGCCACAACAACCGACTAAGGGACAGGTGTTTACCATTGCAGCTCCAAGCGCTGGGACATAAGGGGATGTAGTTAAGGATAAGGATGATTAGTTGGTTTTGTGAGCCTCTTTGATTGTTGTAATCTCCTTGTAACCTAGGCATTTGCCTGATTGTATGGATGTGATAGAATTGTTTTGCTTGGCCAAAGTATTGTTTGACTTAGGGAGTTCTTTCTCTTTTGTCTCTGAGTCTTTCTGGGCGGAGTTGGGAGAGAGACTAGCTAGACTGGCCTTTCATCTAAGCATGGTAACGCCACTAAAGGAGCACAGTTTGGCATGGAGTTATCTACGGTTTGTTGTCTTGTGGCTAAACGGTAGAGAGTTTGATGCTATCCTGATCATGATGGACATGTAGGAGTACGATGTGATACTCGACATGGATTGGTTAACGCAGCGGTCTACTTTGATCGACTATGCTAGGAGGAGAGTTTATTTTGAGTCCCCAAAGGATGGGTCTTTCTTTGTGCAAGGTGGGTGTTAGGGTTAGCCTAAGCTTGTCATTGCGGCTATGAAGGCTTATAAGTCTTTTGTTACGAGTTGCGTGGGGTATCTAGCCAGTATAGTTACCTCTACTTCTGAGTTAGGTGTTCACATCTCTGTGGTGTGTGAATATCTTAACGTTTTCCATGACTATTTGTCTAGTATACCACCTCATAGAGAACTAGAGTTCTTGATTGATCTAATCGCTGGTTCTGGTACAGTATTGAAGCCTCCCAATCGCATGGCACCAGCGGAGTTGCAAGAACTCAAGACTCAATTGTAGGAGTTTCTAGACAAGGGATTTATCATACCAAGTGTGTCTCCTTGGGGAGCACTTGTCTTGTTCATCCGTAAGAAGGTTGGTTCGCTCGGGCTGTGTATAGATTATCAAATACTGAACTAGTTCAGAGTGAAGAACAAGTATCTCTTGCCCCGTATTGAATACATGTTCGATCAGTTGCAGACTACATCCATGTTCTCGAAGATTGATCTGTGGTCAAGGTATCACTAGTTGAGGATACAAGACTCAGACATTCAGATGATTGTTTTTCGGACATGGTATGGGCATTATGAGTTCATGCTCATGCCTTTTTGCTTGACCAATGCACCGGCTACATTTATGGATCTAATGAACAGGATTTTTAACCCTTTCTTGGACCAGTTCGTTGTTGTTTTTTTTGATGACATGCTGGTCTACTCCCCTGATGTAGTGACTCACGCCTTGCATTTGAGAATGGTTTTGGATACTCTGTGGTGTCACCAGCTGTACGCCAAATTTTCCAATTGTGAGTTCTAGTTGAGTGAAGTCATGTTCCTTGGCCAATGATTTCTAGAGAAGGCATCAGAGTGGATCTAGCCAAGGTAGAGGCGGTGAGCAATTGGGAGCAACCCAGGACTGTGATGGAGATCAGGAGTTTCTTGGGATTGGTAGGCCACTATAGGAGGTTCATCAGGGATTTCTCCTCTATAGCCGTGCCTTTGAAAGAGTAGACCAAAAAGGGGGTTTCGTTTTGTTGAGACCAAAATTGTGAGGCAAGTTTTCAAGAGTGGAAGTCTCGTCTGGTTTTTGCTCTTGTGTTGACTCTACCTTTTGGAAGTGGTGGCTTCATTGTGTATAGTGACATTAGTGGTGTTGGATTGGGTGTGTTCCGATGCAGCATGGCAATGTTATTGCATATGTTTTGCACTAGCTAAAGGACCATGAAAAGAACTACCTAACCCACGATTTGGAGATGGCTACCGTAGTATTTACTCTCAAGATTTGGCGACACTATCTGTATGGAGAGCAGTTTGAGGTCATCATTGATCAACAGAGCATGAAGTATATCTTCAAGCAAAAGGACCTCAACCTAAGACATCACCGTTGGGTGGATTATCTAAAGGACGATGATTTCAACCTATCCTACCACCCTTGGAAGGCCAATGTGGTCGTCGATGCCTTGAGTTGGCATACGCATGTGATGGCGAGCCTAATGGTCAAGGAGTGGACCATGCTAAAGGATATGGTGAGCTGCAGGTCGAAGCGGCAAGCTCGGGAGACGATTGGTGCCTGGGTGGCCAACTTGTTTGTTAGTCCTAAGCTGATAGAGTTTATTGTCGCCTATCAGTAGCTAGATCTGTTTGTTCAGGCCATGTTTGGGAAGTTGGAGGCTGGTAGAGAGCCTCATTTCTCTATTGGGGCATATGGAGAGCTGAGATATGATATGCGTCTATACGTGCCCCAGTATGAGGAGGCCAGGCAGAGATTGCTTGATGAAGCGTATTGGTCTAGTTACACTATCCACCCTAGGAGTACGAAGATGTATAGAGACTTGAAGCAGAACTTTAGAGGGACCTTGCAGCCATTGGATATTCCCGTGTGGAAGTGGGAGCACATCTCTATGTACTTTGTGACTGGTTTGTCGCAGACTCAGAGGAAGAACGACACCGTGTAGGTGATCGTGGATTGGCTAACCAAGTCAGCTCATTTCCTAGTCATTTAGGTGAAGCTTCCGATGCACTATCTGGCAGAGTAGTATGTTTCTGAGGTGATTTGATTGCATGGTGTTCTAGTGTCCATCGTGTCGGACAAAGACACGAGGTTCACCTCAAGGTTTTGGAGAACTCAGTAGGAGGCCTTCGGCACAGTGCTCAACTACAGCACAGCATTTCATCCTCAGTTGAATGGTCAAACAGAGGACTATCCAAATGCTAGAGGATATGCTCAGAGCATGTGCCTTAGACTTTCAAGGGAGTTTGGAGGACCATCTGTCAATGATTGAGTTTGTCTACAACAATAGTTATAACTCGAGTATCGAGATGGCGCCGTACGAAGCTTTGTAAGGTAGGCCATGCAGATTGTCGATTTGCTGAAGCGAGGTGGGTGAGCATCAGTTGATTAGTCCTGAGCTTGTGCAGTTGTATGTAGACAAGGTAGATTTGATCCGTAGCAAGCTGTTGGCTTCATAGAGTCGGCAGAAGAGCTATGTAGATAGAAGGTAGAGACCACTAGAATTTCTGGTGAGAGACTATGTGTTTCAAAAGGTGTCACAAACTAAGAGTGTCATGAGATTCAGGAAGTGTGGGAAGTTGAGTCCTCATTATATTGGCCCGTACCAGATTACCCAAAGGATCAGTGAGGTTGCTTTTCGATTGGATCTACCACCAGAGATGTCGTCTGTGCACGACGTGTTCTATGTCTCCATGCTAAGGAAGTGTCTGGCTAACGCATCTCATGTGATCCTAATTCAGCAAAAAGGGCACCAGGAAGATCTATCTTTTGTGGAGGATGCTGTCCAGATTGTCGACCGCAAGGAACAAGTGCGACGAAATAAGGTGATTTCGTTGGTATTGTTGTGGTGGCGGCATCATGGAGCTGAGGAGGCCACGTGGGAACATGAAGAAGCCATCCCAGCCCAGTATCCGTAACTTTTCACTTACTAGTGATTTCGGGGGCAAAATCTTCTTTTAAGGTGGTTGGGATGTAACACCCGTAAATTCATTTTGTAATTATTTACATTGTAATGAATTTTTTCCTAGACGGGTGTTACAGTTCCAATGCTCGTTTGTATGACTTTGTGATTTTGGGCTTGGGCCTCGTTGGTTGGCTGTTGGTTTTGTGTTCCTGTTCATGGTTGGCACTGTGTGTGCAGTACTGTGCTTGTGGGCTGAGGCGCAGGTCCATGATGGGCCCATGTTTGTGGGCCAGTTGGTGGGAGTGAGTTGGTGCAATTGGTTAATGGCTTGTGTGGAAGGTTGGTGGTCGCACTGTGCATGCATGCATGCAGCTACCACCATCTGCGTGTATAAAGCTACGGCCCGTCAACCACTTGCTTCGCACCTCTCCTCCTCTTCCCCGCTTTGTCGCCTCCTTCCTGAGCATGCCATCTCCCTCTTCCCCCCTGTGCCCCCCCATTTTCCTCTCTCTCTCTCACTCTCTCTCTCTCACTCTCCCTCTAATCGCTCTCCCCCACTCACTCCGTCCCTCCCTCACTCACCCTCTCTCACTACCATCTTGTCTCTTTCTCTCCCATCTCCTTCCTAGTCTCCCCTCTACTCAGTGTGCTTGGCGGCTTGCGGTGGCTCGTGGCTGGTCGTGGGAGCTCCATGGGTGTGTGGCGGTGTACTGGTCATTGAAGGTTGGTCCGAGTCTGCGGGATTTGCTGGAGTACGTTTTTCAGGTACACACCTCACCCATGTTGTAGAAAGCATGAAATTGGTAGGAAATGATAGGAATGCATGAAATCTAGGTAAATTTACATTCCTAGAATTTATTGTGAATTTATGGTGATTTATGGTGGCATTTATGGAGATGTGTGGTTTTCGGTCATTTTTCACCCCTATGGTTTCTCGAATTTATTTCTCCCTATATAATGAATGGATTTTAGTTTTGTTTGTATAGATTTGGAGTAGACTCGAGGGTCTACAATATATGTTTTAGTTGGATTTTGTGGTGCTTGTTTTGGGATTCCGCCCCTAGGTCCCATTTTTGGTGATCTTGCAGGTGGTGCCCTAGGCCGTTTTCTGGTTTCATAGAAAATGGCATACCAAACCATTTCGGTATGCCATTTTTCTATCAAATTAGGTCATCTAGTTGAAATTCGATCGACCAAACCACCTTGGTCTATCGTTTTTGGTTATGAGTGTTGACCGTTGTGCTCTAGTTCGGTTGACTAGATTTATTCGGTCTACCAAACCAAGAACTTTGAGTCGATTGGTTTGGTTTTCAGTCTGCCGTTTTGGGTGTCTGTACCTATTTCAGTTGACCAATTCTGGTCAGTCTTGTTATCCAAGAGATTTTGGTATACCGATCCAATTTCAGTGTGTCGAATCAGGGCCCAGCTATTTTTATAAAATGTGATTTCTAAGAGTTTCCCAAATTGATTTGTTTTGCCCATTTGAGATGGGATTGTGGGCTGTTAGTGGTGGTCTTATGGGACACATGATGTGCCATTTTGTCGAGGTTTCGAAAGAGTATCCAAAGATATAAAATGGTTTTGAAAGAGATGTGTTGGCCCATTTTGGAAAATGATTTTTCCTGATTTTCTTGTGCATGCCGAGACACCATGGGATCGTGTCGTTAGGACCAATAAATGTGACGACATTCTTGGGTAGTTGGGGCACGTCTCCTTAGTTGAGGTTGGGGGCCAAGATACCTAAGGCTGAGGATCACTAGATCTTGGAGGTATGAGACTCCTTGATTGTCGTCTCGAGGCTAGGGTTTTTATCCACGGGTTGATGTGTCTTGTAGCATGACGAGAGGGTATGATATTCCTACTGTCGCTGTGAGCATTGAGGCTCAGATGTTGTCGGGTGTAGAGGTATGACACTCCCTCCTGAACACCATGTGGAGGACGTCTTGAGGAGGCATACTCTATAGTGGCCAGTGCATGTGGGACACATGTCCCATAGCTAGTAGCATCCTGAGAGACAAGACTGCCTTCCCAGAGAGGGGTTGGCATTGTGAGGGTTCTCCAGGTGAGAGAATCACAGGACTATGATTGCCCCTACACAAGGTGGCTTTATCATGGCAGTGTAGTGCACTTTGGTGACTACTTGAGGCCAGAGTTGGTTGCTTAGCACCGGGCTTCCCAACTCACTATGTGTGGTTTTGGCCATTGAGGGCCTCATTTGTGGTTTTAGATTGGTAGATCACTGTTTGCTGTTTTGGCCAGTGTGAGCCATGCTTGCTGTGGTTTTCAGCCTTATAGGACTGATTGTGGGATTTTAGAGAAAATGATTGCAAAATGAATTTAAAGGAAAATCAATATAGATTTGTTTTCCGCCGTTTTCGTGGGATGCATGCTGGGTGACTTTTGTCACTCACACTTTCTTCGTAGTTTTGGATTGCAGGTGTAGACATGCAGATGAGTTTTAGCATAATGCATATAGTTCAGAGTCTCATAGCCGCACACACAGGTTCCTAGTTGTTGATATTTCTATTTAGCTTTTAATTTCCTGTAATTTAATTTACTTTAAATTATTATGGAAAATTAGGGGACGTGACAGTGAGAGAGGTGGAGGTCCTAGTGTGGCTTGGCTCTTATGTGTGAGGCTTCGGAGGTCGAGGTGTTCGCCGATGGCTGCGGTGGTCGGCCTAAGTTGGAGTGGATCATTGGAGGTCACGTATAAGGTGCGCACCTCACCCCTTGAATTATAAAGCTTGAAAATTGGTAGAAAAACTAGGATTGCATGGAATTTATGTAAATTTACATTCCTACAATTTATTATGAATTTATGGTAGTATTTATGGCATTAATGGCAGTGGTTCTGTTCTCTGGACCAAGGGATGTGACGACACTTGTCGGTTAGTTGGGCACATTACCTAGATTGAGGTCAGGGGCTGAGATACCTAAAGCACAGATTTGTTGGGTCTTGGATGTATGAGACTCCTTGATTGTGGTTTCGAGGCTAGGGTTGTGGTTCACGAGTTGAGTTGTTTGTGGCATGATAGGGAGGTATAATACTCCTGTTGTCGTTGTAAGCATTGAGGCTCGGGTGTTGTCGAGTGTGGAAGTATGAGACTCCCTCTTGAGCACCATGTGGAGGACATTGTGAAGAGGCATACCCTATAGAGGCCAGTGTGGGTGGAACACGTGCCCTGTAGGTGGTAGCAGTTTGAGAGACAGGACTACATTCCTAAAAGGGGTTGGCTTTTTGAGGGTTCTCTAGGTGGGAGAATCACAAGATGACGTGGCTCCTACACAGGGTAGCACATCATGGTAGTGCAGTGCACTTCAATGACTGCTTGTGGCCAGAGTTGATTGCCTAGCACTGAGCTTCTCGACTCATTGTGTGTGGTTTTGGTCGTTAAGGGCCTTACTTGAGGTTTAGGCTTAGTATGGCCATGTTTCGTAGTTTTCAACCTGTTGAGCCTGAGTTGTTGGTTTTTAGTGGATTTGGAGAAAATTATTATGAAATGGTTTTAACTGAAAATATTATAGTTTTGTTTTCCATCATTTTGTGGGGTGCATGTTGGGTAACTTTCGTCACTCACGCTTGTTTCTCGTGGTTTTGGGTAGTAGATGTAGGCCAAGTAGGTGGGTTTTTGCAAAGTACACATTGTCTAGAGTCTCGTTGTCACACACACAGGTTCTTGGTTGTTTAGATATTACTGTTTAGATATTATTGCCGCACACATAGTCTGGAGTCTTGTAATTTAATTTGTTTTAAATTATTGTGGAAATTAAGGGCATTACAGATTTGTTGTTAGAGCTCCATGTTTAGTAGGTTGCACTAGCCTAGGGTGTCCGTTCTTGAGACTCCATAGGTTTTACATGCATGGTAGAGTCTGCACATGATGTTTTCATCATGGATTTCTGCTTGTTATCTTGTTTGAGGTGCAGGAGTTTTGCCTCTCTCCTTTTTGCAGGATGCCTCCTCATGGTCGCAAGGGTAAGGCCCCGATCATGGTTTCCAAGCTCCATGAGGAAACCAGTAGATGGAAAGCTATTTGTACCGAATTGCAGAGCATGGCGCATGGGATCTCCCATGCTTTTAGTAAGAGTAGATCTGGTGAGCCGCCGAACGATCCATGGTTGAGTCAGTTGACAAAGCTTTGTCTGTCATCATTCAAGGGCAAGATCAGTGCCGAGGAGAGTGAGGCTTGGCTGGACAAGGTAGTGAAGATATTAGAGAGCAAGGCATGGCCAAAAGAGCATTGAGTGCGACTACTGACTTATCTACTGGATGGTGAGGTAGATAAGTGGTGGAAGTCAGTGAAGCAGCTGAAGTTCGAGGACTCAATAACTGTTCGTATCCAATGGAAGGATTTCAAGGTGATCTTTCATGACAAGTATTTCCCCACTCATGTGAAGGAGCAACTTCATCAAGATTTTTAAAATCTGTACTAGAGCACTATGTCTGTGACATTTAGGGCCGATTATCCAATTAATGTAAACCATAAAATTAATTGTAATATTTGAATCTGGTCTATTAATGAATAATCTAATATTTTCGTTTGGTTGTATGCTTTTCTCTCAAGTGTGGTTTGATTGGTGGTTTCCTTGTTTATATGGTGTAACATCCTAACCCCGGGCACGCTACCAAGATCACAATATCATAAGCAAATTACACTAATTACAGTAAAATTAAATAACTGTAACTAATGCTCACCTCTAGGAAATAATGTGCTGCTAGAAGCTCCAATTCCGACTCGGAACTCGACTACACACGATTTGCACATGAAAACTAACCAAAGCACGCATGAGTGACATCTAAGTCACCCAGTACATGCTCCAAATACACACATAACAAAAATCGAAAAAAACACCAAAAATTCAACCTTTAGTTTATAAAACTTGGTTTTCTTTTGAAAATCCAATTTAAAACATCATTTCTTTTTAAAACATCATTTCTCAAAATCCACTTTTCCTTTTCTTTTTAAAACATTTGGAAATTCGTTTCCAAAACCATATTTTCCAAAACATATCTTTTCTTTCTCTTTTGTACTTTTCAAAACCTTTCTCATATTCTAAAAAATCTACATTTTTTACCACGTCCAGCTTAAAACACAATGCCTCTCAGGGTCAGAACCAAAATCACAAACATTGGCTAGTAACTAGTTAAAACACAATTCATATTCATTTCTAGGATTTTAGGACCATTCACAAGTCTAATCCTAGCCAAACCATTCCTTTCGATTTCAACAAAACCATACACTTTTCTAATTCATTTCCACTTTCCTTTATTGATGTTACCTTGATCAGGAGTAACTAGACACACATGTAGTAGGTGAGGACATCATTTCCCCGACCTCTCTGCACTACTGTAGTGAAATTTCCCATGCGAGATGACACCACCCCGGCCAACCAGCCTTAATTTCATTTCATAAGTACAGAGATACGTTTTTATCTAACGTCCCATCAGTGACTCGAACAACTAGGTTTGATAACCTAGGCTCAACCTACACCGTCAGTAACTCGGACACCTAGGTCTCATATTCCTAGGCCCAGCCTATACCGTCACGAGCTCGGTGACCCGAACACCCAATACCACATACCCAGGCTCAGCCTACACCGTCTCAAGCTCGACAACCACAGTCGTATCTGATAATTGCTTTCATTGGAGCCTCATACTCTTACCACATTGTCGACACCAACCCCCATGGTTCCTTAACACCTTACTTGTGTTTTCTTTTCAAAACTCCTTAAGTTTTCCTTTTCAAAACCATTTTCATTTCATTCCTTTCGTTGCAGGAACTTATTCCAAGCAACACATGACCCTCTACTGGGGTCCCAACTTAATTCATTTAAAATCATGCTTTAAAACCATAAATTGGGTCTCATGCCCAAAACCACACATTTAATCACTTTTATTCGTTTTTAGGGTCTAAAACCTAAAACCATTCCCAAACTTACTTATTTGGGTTCCATATTCTTCCATGACATTTGCATGGGGAAAACACCATTAACACATGCTTATTGTCCAATTAAAACCTTTTATTTTCATTTTATGTTCACATTTATATATATATAGGCTAGGGCAAAATCGACAAATCGAAAACCATGTTCGGTATACTGAAAATCCTTGATTCGGTATACCGAACATTTTCGGTACACCGAAACTCCCTATTTTGGTCGACCGGATGATTTAGGCCTACCGAAACCCAGTATCCTAGTTTAATTTGATAGGAATTTGGTGTGCCGAATCCAATTCGACATGCTGAATTATCCACAACCAAGGCACCTCCCTTATTCCAGCCAACACGTTCACCGAAAGTGGGATACTTAAGCAGACCCGTCAAACAAGCACCACAAAATACCATTAAATCATGGGGTGTAGACCCTTGAGTCTACTTCAAAACCCCTTAAACCGTTCATCATTCCATTAACTATGCAATTCATACGAAAATCACAATGGAGTGAAGCTCATTAACATTTACTGTAGCCTACATCCCTAAATCTCGTATAACCTTACCAATTTCCATCCTAACTGCATGATATCTACATATTGATGCTATTCAACACATTCTCATCAATTCTACTGTTTTTCTATGATTTTACATGCATTTATCTCTATTTTCATGCATTTAACATATCAGGTTATAAGAAGAGAATGGAGGAGAAGGAAGCTCGTGTACCTCCTCCGACGTGCTTTCCCAACTCTAGCGAGCCTCTCCTGCCCCAGCGAAACTCCTCCCCACTAGTGGACCATAGCTCAGTCCTCCTCCTCTCCCTCTAGCTCATGCACCCCTTTCTCTCTTCTTTCTTTTCTCTCGTCGTGTCCACCCACTACTGGCTCCTTCCTCCGTATCTCCTCCTCCACCCTGCGTCATGTCGGCTACCCGTCTCATTGCCCTCATGTCGAAGGGGACGGGGAGGCACAGGCAGCTCCTGTAATGGCACGGGTCGTGAGAAGAAGAAGAGAGGGGAAGATGGTGACGACGACTAGTATGGGAAAAGAGAGAAAAAGGAAAGTAAGAAAAGAGAAAAGAACGGATACGCAAATCGAGGTGACTATGCATCCCCAAACTACACTCCACATTGGTCCCAAATCACAAACAGGTGCACAGAGAGCCAACCAAACCCTCACACTCACAAGAAACAATAGATTATCCATTAATAAACCATTTACGTAATATTACAATTAATTACATGGTTTACAATTAAAATGGATAATCATGCTCAGGTGTCACATGTGGTTTTGGTGTTGTGCCTATGTGTGTGGGACCCAAGTTGGACCCCGGTCAATGCAAGCATAGTGCCATTCACACGTCTTCTTCTCCCTTTCCTTTCTTTTCATCCCGATTGACCCATGCCTCCACAATCCGCCCGTGTATGACCCATCCTCTCTGTCGCTTGTGTGGTTGGGCGGTGATCGACAGGATTCGTGGAGGTGGTCGGGGCGGAGAAGTTTAAGAAGGACCAGAGGAGATGACATCGAGGGTACAAGCTAAGCCAGAGTGAACCAAAACCAGAGGGAGTGAGAGCGAGGAGTGCGCTAAGGGAAGAAAAGCCCTACACAAAGTTTGCTGATGGGAAGGCTTTGCTAGAGGCACGAGGAAGCTCGTTGGAGGGCAGGTAGTTCACTAGAAATCCCGACCCCCTTACCTTCTCTCGTTCTATAAATGTTAGCCTAATGCATGAAATGACCAAAAAAATGCATGAAAAATCATTGAAAAATAATGGGAATGATGGAAATGATGTGAATGACATGATTGTGTAGAAATCATGCTAGGTTGTATGAACTTTGTGAGTTTTTGGTAGAAAATGTAATGCATGCTACAGTGTTATGAAATGAGCTTCATGTCTTTGTGATTTTATTTTGGATAGCATACTTAATGGTTTTGAGAATGGATTGAGGGGTCTTGAAGTAGACTTGAAGGCCTACACCCTATGTTTTACGCATGATTCTTGGTGTGCATTTGATCTATCCGCCCTTCACTCCCAAGGAGGAGAAGAGTCGAGTGGCTGAAGTTGGGTCATTTTCTGCAATCGCAGAAAACGACATATCGAATTGGATTCAGTATGTTGATTTGCTACCCAAATTGCCCTGAATCATTGATTCAGATGATCGAAAGTTTTTGGTCAACCAAATCAAGGAATTTCAAACGACCAACGAGAGGATCAGTAGCCCATTTTTGACTCAGGAAGGGGCAATCTGACAGGAATTCGGAAGACCAGGCAATTTCGGTCGACTGAATTCAGATATATTTCAAATGATTGAATGTTTTTAGTTGATTGAATCAAGAGATTTTGGTCGACTGATGCTGGTTCGATCTGCCAAATTAGACCCCTAGCCCATATGCTTAGATGTAATTATAAATGTTAAAGATATGGGTTTAAATGATTAATTAGCATGTGTTAGTAATTTTTTCCCTATGTAAATGCCATGAAGGAATATGGAATTCAAATAAATGAAGTTGATTGTGGTTTTGGCTTGAGGCCCTAAAATGAAAAGAAATGGTTTTAAAAGAAAAACAAAAGAGTTTTGAAAGAAAATGATAATATGTTCTAGAGCCACGAGGGGTTGGTGTCGGTAATGTGGTAGGAGTATGAGACTCCAATAAGACCAATTGTCAGACATGACCGTGGTTGCTAGTGTGGAACCATGAAAGGTTGGTGTCGGCAATTTGGTATGGAACTGGTTGTCAGATATGACCGTGGTTACCAAGTTTTGAGACGATGTAAGCTGAGCCTGGGTCTATGAACCTAGGTGTTCTTGTTACCGATGAGTCGTCAGGAAAAGACGTATCTTCGTGTACATGACATGAAATTAAGACCTATCGACCTGGGCGGTGTCGTCCTACACAAGGAACTTCACTACAGTAGTGAGGTAGGGGAAATGATGTCCTCACGTACTACTTGTGTGCCCATTTACGTCTGATCAAGGTAAAACCAATAAGGAAATAGAATGTAAAATGTGTGATATAAGCTAGAATCTGAATTATTGTTTGGCTTAAGGTTTTAGCCAAATTCTAGCAATGAATAAGGATTGTCATTTGAACCAGTTGTCAGCCAATGTATATGGTTTTATTTTGAGCCTTGTGAGGCCTTGTGTTTTAGGCTAGATCTGGTCGAGAATGTGGATTTCTCATGATGCATAAGAGATTTGGAAATGCATGAAATTGAGAATAAAAAGGGTAGGGTTTTGAAAGAGCATGATTTTGAATAGAAATTCTAGACATTTGAAAACAAAAAAATGATATTTTGAAACAAAGTTTTATGAAATTGAGATTTGTGTTCTCTTGCGATTGTGCCTAGGTTTTTGTGTGTGTGTGGGCCATGTACTAGGTGACTTAAATGTCACTCACACGTGCTTTGTTTGGTTTTCAAATGCAAGATGCAATCCTTCGACAACAATAGCAAGGATGGGGCGAAAGGAGACACGTGGATCAAGTAATTCCGCCAATTGAGCACGCCAACTCTGGACGAGCGTAGAACACTAGAGGAGTGTGAGGCTTGGTTCCTAGAGGTAAGGAAGATCCTAGAGGGGATCGAGTGTCCAGCAAAGAAGTGGGTCCAAATCGCCACATTTCAACTCAATGGCGTTACGGATCTGTGGTAGAGGGCTACACGTCGTACGAAGTTTCCAAATGTGGACCTGCTGATGATCTCTTGGGTGGAGTTCTGAGAGGTATTCTACGAGAGATTCTTCCCTGAGCATGAAAGGGATAAGCTGGACAAAGAGTTCTGGAACCGAAAGTAGGGAAGCTCGATCGTAGCTAAGTACGAGTCATCTTTCCCTCAGCTGGAATAGTTCTCTAAGGTTGTGGTTTTTGAGAAGAATTGAGCCAAGAAGATTGCTGTGGGATTGACTTTGGCATTAAGATCTAGAGTTATTTGCTTAAGATGTCAGACATTGGCTGATGCAATTGAACTCGCAAGCTGCTATGAGGATGATCGCAAGCTGTTCTAGGGGGAATACCCCAAAAAGGAAAAGGAGAGGTCTGTCTCTCGACCTTTTGTCATTAGAGCGTCGAGTTCTGGTAACTCTAGGAAGAAGTAGGAGGAGCGACCTACATCTGGTAGAGAAGAAAGCATTAGAAGAGGCACAAGGCAGCATAGTGTTGGCACCGACAAAGAAGCCTAGACAGTGTAGTGTGCTACAACTATGGGAAATCCAAATATTATCAGATGGACTGTCCCAATCCATTGAAGCCAGTGGGAGATGTGCCTCGTTAGCCAACCAACGGTAGGGTGTTCACTATTACTACCCTAGATGCTGGTCCGTCAGGTGATGTTGTGGAAGGTGATAATTAGTATGGCTGTATGAGTTGAATCATGTCTTGTAATAATGGATCCTATATGTAGTCGACACTATATTTTGCTATGACTATAATTATGATAATGGTTATAATGTGTTGATGTTAAGATCTTTTCTTGTGACTGACTGGATGGCCTGAGTCCTATTCAACTTTGGGAGTTTGTTTTCTTTCGTCTTCGAGTCATTTACTACTAGGATCGGGACCAGACCAGCTAGGTTGGCATATTACTGGAATGTAGTTAATCCATTGGGAGAGCACAGTCTAGCATTGAGATATTTGAGACCAGTTGACATGCAGCTGGGAGACAAGAATTCTCAAGCCAATTTGACCTGATGGACATGCAAGACTATGATGTTATCCTTAGAATGGATTGGCTGGCACAATATTCGACCATGATTGATTGTGCCAAGGCAAGAGTTCTAGCAGAGTGTCCAGGCAAGGCTGATGTGTTGTGTAAGGTACCAGACCAGGAGAGCCTAGGAAGGTGAAATCTATAATCAAGGCCTACCATTAGTTGACGAAGGGTTGTGTGGGTTACTTGGCCTGTGTGACTGTTTCTACTTTGACTGTGTTCAAAATTCAGGATTTGCTAGTGGTTCAGGAGTATCCTGATGTATTCCTAGAGGAATTGCCTGGTATGCCACCACACTAGGAAGTGGAGTTTGTGATCGATTTGGTGTCAAGATCAGGTCCTATTTCAAAGGCTCCATACAGAATGGCACTTGCTGAGTTGAGGGAGCTCCGGAATCAGCTACAAGAATTGATGGACAAGGGATTTATTCATCCCAGTATATCACCTTGGGGAGTGATGGTACTATTTGTCAAAAAGAAGGACAATTCACTTCGGCTCTGCATAGACTACTAGATGTTGAACTAAATCACTGTCAAGAACAAGTACCCATTGCCTAGGATCGATGATTTGTTCGATTAGCTGTAGGGAGCATCCATGTTTTTTAAGATAGACTTGAGATCTAGGTACCATCAATTACGTATCTGAGAGTCAAATGTGCAAAAGAAAGCCTTTTGTACCCGTTATGGACATTATGAGTTTCTGGTTATGTCATTCGGGTTGACGAATGCTTTGGCTACCATCATGGACTTGATGAGTAGGATATTCAGGCCCAACTTGGACCAGTTTATGGTCATCTTTGTGGATGACATTTTAGTGTATTCTCTAGACATTCAAACCCATTAGAGGCATTTGAGAACCATGCTAGAGACACTAAGAAGGCATAAGCTCCATGTCATGTTCCCCAAGTACGAGTTTTGGCTGGAGGAGGTGTCTTTCCTTGGTTATGTCATCTCAAGGGAAACCATCAAGGTAGACCCAGCCAAGGTGGAGGCAATGTATAGTTGGGCCAGACAGAAGATAGTGGCTGAGATTAGAAGTTTCCTTGGCTTGGTAGGATATTATCGAAGATGCATCCATGATTTCTCCAAGATTGTTGCTCCAGTGACCAGACTAACTAGAAAAGAAGTGCACTTTGCTTGGGACTGGTAGTGTGAGGAGAGCTTCAACAAGTTGAAGGCTCGTCTAGTCTCAGCCCCAATTTTGACATTGCCATGTGAGAATGGTGGTTTCACAGTTTACGATGATGCTTGTGGAACCAAATTGGGATGTGTGTTGATGCAGCACAGTAGGGTGGTGGTGTACGCCTTGCACCAATTAAAAGATCATGAAAAGAACTATCCCACCCATGATTTGGAAATGGTAGCTGTTGTGTTCACCGTGAAGATTTTGAGGCATTATCTCTATGGCAAACAGTTTGAGGTTTATACAGATTACAAGAGCCTAAAGTGTATCTTCACTTAAAAGAATCTGAATCTGAGGTAGAGGCATTGGGTGGAATATCTTAAGAATTATGACTTCAACTTGTCATACTAGCCAAAGAAAGCAAATGTGATCGCAGATGCTTTGAGCAGATGCACTCATGTTATAGCCAGCCAGATGATCCGAGAATAGAAATTGCTAAAAGGATTAGTGGAGTGCAGGCCTCGAAGACAACCTCAAGGAGTTGCCAGAGTATTGTTGGCAAATTTATCTATTCGCCTGAGGATGATCGAGGCGATTGTTGCCGCTCAATAGTATGATCCCTTTATGCCATAGACATGGTAGAAGTTGGAAGCTGGGAATGCCCCACACTTTTCAGTTTGAGTGGATGGTGGGTTGAGGTACCACTTGAGGTTATACGTGCCTTGTGTGGAGGAAAATAAAAATAGTTTACTAGACGAAGCTCACCGTTGTAGATATACCATCCATCTAGGAAGCACCAAGATGTACAATGACCAAAAAAGGAATTTCTTGTGGTTTGGGATGAAGAGGGACATTGCTGAGTATGTGGCAAAGTGTACAATCTGCCAGATAGTGATGGTAGACCACCAGAAGCCCAGAGGAACCTTGCAGCCTCTGGATGATCCAGTATGGAAGTGGGAGAATGTGTCAATGGATTTTGTGATGAGTTTGCCAAGGACGCAAAGAAAGAATGATACAGTTTGGGTGATTGTGGACCACCTCACAAAGTCGAAGGTGAATCTTCCCTTAACAATGCTGGCAGAATTGTATGTTGCAGAGATTGTGAGACAGCATGGTGTCCCAATGTCTATTATGTCTGACAGAGACACAAGGTTCACATCGAGGTTCTAGGGAGCGTTGCAAGAGACTTTTGGTACAATATTGTGTTTCAGTACAAGCTTTCACCTCTAGACAGATGGTCAGATAGAGAGGACCATTTAGACATTAGGGGACATGTTGACGGCCTATGCCTTAGACTTTGGTGGTAGCTGGGAGGATCATTTGCCTCTAATTGAGTTTGCATATAACAACAGTTACATGCCAGTATTGGTATGACACCATATAAGGCATTGTATGGCAAACCCTGTAGGACACCCACTTGCTGGAGTGAGGCGGGTGAGAGACAGTAAATTGGACCCAAGATCATACAGTAATACGAGAGCAAAGTGGACATGGACATGATCGAGAAGAGGCTGTTGACAACCCAAAGTCGACAGAAGAGTCATGCAGATAGGAAGCGGAGACCTTCAAAATGTGAGGTAGGAGACTTCATATTCCTAAAGGTGTCACCCACCAAAGGAGTAATGTGATTCGAAAAGAGAGGTAAATTGAGCCCTAGATATTTCGAACCATACTAGATTACAAAGAGGGTTGGTGAGGTGGCATACAAATTAGACCTACCTCTGGAGTTGGCCAGTGTACATAGCACCTTCCATGTGTTCATGTTGAGGAAATGTTTGGCCGATGCATCCTAGGTTATACCAGCGCAGCCAGAGGAGCTACAAGAGGACCTGTCTTTGATTAGTTAGGAAGGGGAAATTTGATAGGAATTCAGACAATTGGGCAATTTCGGTCGATCGAATTTAGATATATTTTGGATGACTGAATGTTTTTGGTCGACCAAATAAGGAGATTTCAGTTGACTGATTCTACTTCGATCTACCGAATCAGACCCCTGGCCTTTATGCTTAGATGTAATTATAAATGTTAAAGATATGGGTTTAAATGATTGATTGGCATGTGTTAGTAATGTTTTTCCCATGTAAATGCCATGGAGGAATATGGAATTCAAATAAATGAAGTTGAATGTGGTTTTAGCTAAAGGCCTTAAAATGAAAAGAAATGATTTTAAAATAAAAACCCAAGAGTTTTGAAAGAAAATGATAATATGTTTTAGAGCCACGAGGGGTTGGTTTCAACAATGTCGTAGGATAATGAGACTTCAATGAGACCAATTGTTAGACACGATCATGGTTGCTGGTGTAGAACCACAAGGGTTTAGTATCGGCAATTTAGTATGGAACTGATTGTCAGATATGACCGTGGTCACCGAGTTTTGAGACAGTGTAGGCTGAGCCTAGGTCTATAAACCTGGTTGTTTAGGTCACCGATGGGACATCAGGAAAAGACATATCTCCATGCATATGAAATGATATTAAGGCTTGTCGACTGGGGCGGTGTCCTCCTGCATGGCGAACTTGACCGTAGCAATGCAGGGACGTAAGGGAAATGATGTCCTCACCTACTGCTTATGTGCCCGATTACCTCTAATCATGGTAATAGTAATAAGGAAGTAGAATGTAAAATGTGTGGTATAAGCTAGAAACTAAATTGTTGTTTGGCTTAAGGTTTTAGCCAAATTCTTGTAATGAATAAGGGTTGTGATTTGAACTAGTTGCCAGCCAATATATATGGTTTTGTTTTGAGCCCTATGAGGCCTTGTGTTTGAGACTGGATCTGGTCAAAAATGTGGATTTCTCAAGATACATAAGAGACTTGAAAATGCATGAAATTGAGAAAAAGAGGGTTGGGTTTTGAAAGAGCATGGTTTTGGATAGAAATTCAAGACATTTGAAAACAAGAAATGATATTTTGAAAAGAGTTTTGGAAACCATGTTTTATGAAATTGAGATTTGTATTTCTCACTATTTTACCGAGGTTTTTGTGTGTGTGTGGTGCATGTACTGGGTGACTTAAATGTCACTCACATGTACTTTGTTTGGTTTTCAAGTACAGGTTGAGGTGCAGTCCTATCCCAATGCTTGAGTTTGAAGCCACTAGCCACACATTTTTCTTGAAGTGGTGAACCTTAGGTAGTTACAATTATTCTATTTATACTGTAATTATTGTAATTGCTATGATATTGTAGTTTTGGTAACATACCCGTGTTCAGGGTGTTACAATGTCCTTGCTCAAATATGAGACTGAGTTCGCCTAGCTAGAATGTTTCACTTCCACCTATGAGTTAGAAGAGGAGCAGGCATAGAGGTTCTTGGATGGCTTGCAACCAGGGCTGTAGTTGAAGGTGATGGGCTATTGGTGTCAGATCGTGGAGGACATGGTCGAGATGGCCTATCGCTTCGTGGTGGAGTACAAGAAATTTCTAGAGAGCCGTCTTAAAGGGAAGGGTAAGTCTTCTTTTGCTTCCTAGTTCTCCTTCTCCAGTCCTCCAAGTACTAGTGATTCGGGTACCCTTGAGAAGAAGAAGGGGAAGTCTGATGGTACCTCTGCAGGCCAATGTAGCTTTGCTAGGAGTAGCAGAGTTGGTTTTAGTCAATTAGGTTCCAATTATCCTCGAGGGAACAAGTGCTTCAACTATGGTTAGGTAGGCCACATTGCTGCGTGTTGTCCTCATCCCTGGTAGATTTCAGCCTCGGTAGTGTGCTATAATTGCGGGAAGGTGGGACATGTCCAGAGATCCTATCCATAACTACCCAAGAAGGTAGGAAGCACGCCACAACAGCCAATGAGAGGATGGGTGTTCACTATTGTAGCTCCAGATGTAGGACCTTCGAGAGATGTAGTTGATGGTAAGGATGATTAGTCAGTGATGTAACCATCTAAAACTGTTATAATATTTTTTGTAACCTGGACAATTGTCTGATTTATGGATGTGGTGCTGTTGTTTTGCTTGGCCATCAGGTTCTTTTATTGTAGTTGGCTGGATGGCCAAGGTGTTGTTTGACTTAGGGAGCTCTTTCTCCTTTGTGTCTAAGTCTTTCATGGCGGAATTGGGAGAGAGACTAGCTAGGCTAGCCTTTCATCACAGCATGGTAACACCATTGGGGGAGCACAGATTGGCATGGAAGTATCCACGGTCAGTCAACTTGACATTGAATGACAAAGAGTTTGACACTAGCTTGATCATGATGGACATGCAGGAGTACGATGTGATACTCGACATGAACTGGTTGATGAAGCAGTTCACTTTGATCGACTGTGCTCGGAGGAGAGTTTATTTTGGGTCTCCTGATGATGGGTCCTTCTTTGTGCAAGGTGGGTGTCGAGGTGAACCTGAGCTTGTCATTTCAGCTATGAAGGCTTATAAGTCTTTGGCTAGGGGTTGTGTGGGGTACCTAGCTAGTATAGTTACCTTCACTTCTTCTAAGTTGGGTGTTCACAACATCTCCGTGGTGTGTGAATATCCCAATGTTTTCCCTAATGATTTGCCTGGTATGCCACCTCACAGGGAAGTGGAGTTCTCGATTGATCTGATCCCCGATTCTGGTATTGTGTCGAAGCCTCCCTATCCCATGGCGCTAGCAGAGTTGCGAGAACTCAAGACCTTGTTGCAAGAGTTGCTAGACAAGGGGTTTATCAGATCAAATGTGTCTTCCTGGGGAGCAACTTTCTTGTTCGTTCGTAAGAATTATGGTCTACTTTGGCTATATATAGATTATCGAATGCTGAACTAGATTATGGTGAAGAACAAGTATTTGTTGCCCCGCATTGATGACTTATTCAACCAGCTACAGTCTGTCTTAGTGTTTTCAAAGATTGATCTAAGGTCAGGGTATCACCAATTAAGGATACAAGACTCAGACATTCAGAAGACTACTTTTCGAATGTAGTACAAGCATTATGAGTTCACTGTCATGCCTTTCGGCTTGACCAATGCACCGGTTGTGTTTATGGATTGGATGAATAGGATTTTCAACCCTTTTCTGGACCAGTTCATTGTGATTTTTATTTATGACATGCAGGTCTATTCCCCTAATGTGGAGACTCATGCCTTTCACCTAAGGGTAGTTTTGGATACTCTGAGGCATCATTAGTTGTATGCCAAATTCTCCAAGTGTGAGTTCTAGTTGAGTGAGGTTATGTTCCATGGTCATTTGATTTCTGGAGAAGGCATCAGAGTGGATCATGCCAAGGTAGAAGCGGTGAGTAGTCGGAAGAAACCCAGGACAGTGATAGAGATCAAGAGTTTCTTGGGTTTGGCAGGCTACTAAAGGAGGTTTATCATGGATTTCTCCTCCATAACCATGCCTCTGACAGAGTTGACTAGGAAGGGAGTCCCATTCTGTTGGGACCAGAATTGTGAGGCGAGCTTCCAAGAGTTGAAGTCTCATTTGGTTTCTACCCATATTTTGACTCTGCCTTCTAGAAGTGATGGCTTCACTATGTGTAGACACCCCGATTTTGAGGTGACTCATTGATAAGACTCCAGTTGTTGCTTTGGATGTGGCTGATCCTTGAACCAATCCCTAAACTCATAGCAAGCCCGCAGCCCAGTTAGAAAACCAGACCATTAGGGGAGAGCACTTAGCTAGCACACTTAGCTAGCACACTTCCTTGGCACACTTAGCTAGCACACTTCCCTGGCACACTTAGCTAGCACACTTCCCTAGCACACCTTCCTAGCACACATAGGTGGCGCACCTAGTCAGCGCACATCCCTGGCGCACAATACTTCGCAGGCTGCGGGCTGCTGGCTTTCCACCTCCCATAGCTGTTACCTCCAGCAGCGAATATGCCATGGAATCTTCCAGGCTTTTCGTCTGCGAGACTCTCCCCATTCCAATGAGTTACCCTTGAGAGTTTCCTATAAAAGGACCCCCATAGGTAGCCATAGAAGGAGATGAAAAATCCTAAGAGGTTAGAAATCCTGAGCTGAAATCAAAAACACAGAATTCTGCTCTAAACCAGCTCCCTGCACGAGTTTCTCCTTCC
>JAMKQA010000564.1:0-23421 GCA_024699735.1 Posidonia australis
AGCTAGAGGCTTTCCCTGGCTGGAATTGAAGTTTCTGGCCTCACCGGAGTCGTTCACTGGCGACAGAGGTGGGGGCACGAATCCAGTGGTCGATTCCTGCCCCAGGCTGCACGATCCTCCTTCCCTGAGGTCCCTCTTGCTTCTCTGATCCATGGTGCACCATTTCGCTGCTTCCTTGAGCCTTTAGGAGCTGATCGGTAGAGTCGCGCATCATTTTCGTCGCCGGGGAAGATGACTGGTAACAACGACTAATCACGCGCCTCCAGTTCCGTCACGCCTCTCCAAGCCTCCAAGAACATTCCACGGCATGCCCCCAACACTCCAGAGCCATCAGAGTCGAGCCTCGTGCCCTAAATCACTCCTGCAACCATGCTCACCGGAGAAGATGACAGCGACGGCAGGTGGAACCCAACATCGTGTGATCTTCCTCCATTTTGGCCTCTAAAGGGAGGGGAATGCTGCACACATCATCCACATGCCACCAGGAGCTTCAAGATTTGTTCGTCCAGATCGAATCTAGGAGAGATACTGGGATCTATTCTACCTGGTACTGGAATCTAGGAGAAATATTCTCGACTATTTATTGGGCACACCCTACCAATCGACAGGCAGAAGAAGGCAATAGTTTGAACCATCCAAGTACATGTTACAGTAATGACAATTCCAGCTTCAAATTAACCATAAGCATCCAATCTAAATGATATAAGTGTTTCAATGAACCTACTATAGCAATCGAATACAATGTAGTGATTATACTGTTTCTGCAAATAGCACAACTCAAATATCAAGAATCTACATCATCCCTAGATCTCTTAGAGCCTCTATCTTTGGTAAACAGTGTATGACTCAGAGCTTCTCCATAGATCGGCCAGGTTTCTTCAATTTCGGCTTCATAATCGACTGAACAACCCTTCTCTTTTATGATTGTGAGACTATCCGATTAGATGGAGCTATTAAATAGGCGTGATAGCTCCTTAGTCGTTGCATAAGTGCTCAAAGAGTACTCTTGAAACTGAGCTGGCATTAGCCCTTGAATGAAGGAATCTTGTTGGTATCTGAATTACCGCATCACCCGAATTGGATGATACTCAACACCACCAGTCAGCCCCGGTAGGATGATAAGCTGCATGTTGGCAGTATTGAAGAAAGCCTTGAAATTATGAGTTGCCAAAGGAATGATGTGCCAGGTCACCTTGTCTTCTATCAAACTCTCTAGCTGCTCATACTCCTTGTGAATTGATGTGAGGGTGCGAGCATGACCACTTTGGAAATAAGATTCGAAGGCTGACCATTGAGGGCATAAGATCTCCACACCCAGATGAGCGGCCAACCACACCTGTATAAAAGCTCCACAACCATAGAAATGTCAGCAACGACGTAATGACCGGTCTAAGGCCCGGTAAATCTCTTCCAGGATAACTGGAGCCAAGTCCATCTGCCGAGTTACCACAACCAAAGCAATCTCTGCAACCTCGATATTCACAATGGTTCGACCATGGTTCAAAACTAGCTCACCTAAGAAACGGACCACAAAACCTTTCAGCCATAGCTCATCGCCCTAGGAGGTGCGCATCTCGACCACCTTGTCAAAATATGCCAATTGTAACATTAGAGTTGATCCATCAGTACAGATAAGTTGACAACCACAATTGTCGGTTGATAGGCCAGTCAGTTCACTCAACACTAAAGAGTATCTATCACACTGCATAAATACAGTAGGCCCCAAAAGCTTACGTAGACAGCACACCTGACAGACCTCCTTCAAAGTGGGAGTCAATTCAATTCATCCAAAGCGAAATACATGGGTAACGGGCTTCCAGAACCGAGCAATTGCACACAAAAGGTATCGGGAAACCTCCACATTTGCAATATCCAATAACTTTGAGGGGATACCCCAAGTCCGCAGCTTGTCACGATCACTGTCCGTCAATTTCCCAATCCACGTCTGGAGAACATTTGAGCAATGTGTCGGTACAACCATCGTGGGGAAACCCATGATCGAATAGGGAAGCCTCGACTTCTCTTGACTCAGGCCACACCAGATTGGGAAGAAGAACTCTTGAGGAACATTATCAAATTTTTTACTTTCAATTAGACAAATGGCTTTGTTCCATACAGTCATATTTTAGTAAGTCTAACGTAGACAAAAAAGCACCGCATAAACACTTTGAAAATAGGGAAGAGCAACCCAAGGTTGTGGAAACCATTCAATGACCATCGAGACATAGCAAACCAAACTTCAGGCTATTGAATGGTTTAACTCGGGCACCAAGCCTCGAGAAAAGATACACGCCACCATCCAGACAAGATCAAGTGTCAAATCAGTGAGAATTGGGCATCAAACCTTGATGACCGAGGTTGCTTGGTGACAGAGCTGACATTGAGTATTCAAGGAATCAACCGTTGCACTTAACCCCAAGAGAAATACAGCACAGTTCGATGATAATGTTTACACCACTGGAATGATAGCTTTGATGTTATATGCAAGACATAGAAACGATCTTGCTAATTCTGCAGAAAAATGACAACAGTCGGAAGTAGTGATTACAACCCCCAAATACTCTGTTGTGAATCGTCGTGTTTTGCGATTCATCTCTATAGGATTTTATCAAAGACCTTGTTCTGATCTCGGGGGGATATGGTTGCCGATGTCCTCGTTCTTGGGCTCATGCAACAGAGCGGTCATCGTGTCCTAGATGAAGATACTATTCCAAAGAGGGTCAACCAATAGGCAACTAACATGCTCCTAATTGACGAGGGAGGTTGTCACCATAAATGCAGCTGACATCCCCTGGTGTACAATATCCCTTGCTAGATCTTTACCTAAAGAGCAGCTGATATGCCCTTGGCTTAAGACCTAGCAAGACCTTGCAAAGTAAATGAATGATAACGAATGCAGGAATGATAGTGTCATGTTATATCACCCTCAAGATTTGGAATGCTAATGACGCCTGCTATGAGAAGAGGAGAAGACCTCGATTCACAAGACACCACCCGGACATCAAGGCTGTTGGTGACTCTCCAGAGTGGATGATTCAGTAGGTTCGGCTCCATGTCAAACTCTTGGGGACTTAACCTACTTTTTGACTCATTTCTTTTCTCCCTCTTAGGCTTGTAGGCTCACTCTAACCCTTGTTTGGGGGTAATAGGCATCCGGATTTGGAGGGGACTGCTAGAATTGTATGTGAGGGGTGGCTAGTCCCTTTGGTCATTTGAATTCTTTAAATGCTTGCTTCGACTCCTCCCCAAGGTATGTGATAGGGGTAGAGTTTGCCTAATTGTCTCTCTCACTTAGGGCTAGCTTCTGTCCCCTTATTTCTTTTGTGCCCTTGTTAATATGTTTATTTTTCTACTTTGGCTCACACTCATGCTCACTCCTAACATTTTATCTCCCTCTGGAGGTGTATGTCCTTAGGGAGTTTGGGCATTTCGCCTAACCATGGTTGGGTGGTGGCTACCTCGCTAACTAGAGTGTATGGGTAGTATCAACTGAAGAGGTATAGACCCTTTTCAAGCAGGCTAGCTATTCCAATTTTCGTCATCGAGATATGATGATGATGCACTTATGCATGGATGCGTGTTTTTTCTTTTTCATTTGCCTTTTGATGCAATGCGTGCGTAATGAGTGAAAATGGAAAAAACATGAGTACGAGATGAAGCAAAATGTGTGAATAGAAAGAATAAAGCATGTGCAAATGCAGCTAGAAAGCTCTGCAAGGCAAGGATACGGCTCTCCATCATTGGTAGTACTTCTTTAGGTAACACGAATTGATTGGCTCTAACTGCTCAATGTGGTCTATGTCTTCGAGGATTACCACTCTGACTAGCCACGCCAATTGGGTCTGAATTTGCCATGAGTGTCAGGGAGATGGATGGCCCATAAGACCAAGTCTTTGGGTGCAAAGCTCCTGGGACAAACCTTTTCTGGTAGGATCTTGCCATCCTCCTTTGATAACACTGGTCATGGTGGAGGGCCTACAGTCGATGTTCATCGCTCAAATTCAACTGCACAAAGCGATCGCCCAACCATTCGGCCTCTTCTAGTTCTGCTTCTTTCAAGATTCTCAAAGAAGGGATTTCCACCTTGACCGGTAGCACAGCCTCCATGCCATAGACTAAAGAAAAAGGGGTGGCATCGATGGATGTCAGAATAGAAGTTCGATATGCCCACAATGCATAGGAAAGCTTTTCATGCTAATCCTTGTGAGTCTCTGCCATCTTCTTTAGTATCTTGGTAACATTCTTGTTGGCTGACTCAACCGCTCCATTCATTTGGGTGCGGTAAGGTTAAGAACGGTGATGCTTAATGTGGAAATTATGTAAATAATCTTCGACCCTCTTGGCCATAAAGTTCTTCCATTATCTGATATTATTACATGTGGGACCCCATATCGGGATATGATGTTGTTCTTCATGAACTTCTCTGTTACTGCAACAGTGGCAGTCTTGTATGACACCGCTTCGACCCACTTTGTGAAGTAATCGATGGCCACCAGGATGAAACGATGCCCATTAGATATTGATGGATGAATGGCACCGACAATGTCAATTCCCTAGGTGGAGAAAGGCCATGGTGACGACATACTGTGATGTTGTTGTAGGGGAGCATGGATTAGATTCCCATGGATCTGGTAGGCATGACACCTTCGCACAAACTAACAGCAATCTACCTTCACAGTCGACCAATAATAGCCTTGCAACATGATCTTCTTGGCTAACAGAACTCCATTCATATGCAGCCCGCATTTCCCAGTATGGACTTGTAACATGATGGCATCGGCCTCCTTCTTATTCAAGCATCTCAAGAGCATTTGGTTATAGGATCTCATGTACAAATGGTCGGCCCCAAGTACATAGTTGGATGCCAAGCGCTTCAATGTCCTTGCTTCTGTTGTTGACACTTAAGGAGGGAGGTTCCTAGATTCCAGAAGAACCCTAATGTCATGGTAACACGAGAGCTCTTCCAGTGGATCTGCTTCCTCTATGCTCATGCAGTGTGCTGGTTGATCCATACATGTAACTGACACATCCACGGCACGGTCTTCTGGTATCGAGAGCCAAGATGTTAAGGTTGCCAAGGCATCTGCGTAGGCATTCTTGGCCCTATTCATAAAGGAAAAATGAACCTCCTGGAATTCTGCCACGAGCTTCATAAGATGGGCATAGTATTGGATGAGCTTTTGATCCTTGGTCTTCCAATCGCCGTTGACCTGTGCGATAACCAACATGGCATCGCCACGTACAAGTAACTTTCAAACACCATGCTCCAAGGCCATTTGAAGTCCCAATATGCACACCTCATATTCCGCTTCATTATTTGTTCATTTGAAATTTAATTTCCTCGTGTAAGGAGTCATCTGGCCTTGGGGGGCTTCCAATACAGTGCTAATGCCCATTCCTCTTTTGTTCACTGCACCATCAAAGTATAAGTGCCAATGATCCTTCTCCTCGGCCATCTCTGATTCATTATCATTATCCTCAATGAGCAGCACATCCTCGTCTGGGAATTGAGTCCACAAGGGTTGATATTTTGGTATAAGTAGCTCGGCTAGATGGTCTGCACTGCTAGACCCTTAATGGAGTTTTGTGTGACGAAGGTGATGTCATATTGGGACAACAACACCTGCCACATGACACACCGTCCTACGAGCACTGGCTTTTGGAGCAAATACTTCATAGGGTCGTGGCGACAAAGGAGTAGGACTGGGTATGCATTATATAATGCCTTAGGCGTTGAGCTACCCAGACGAGAGACAAGCAAACCTTCTCTATGGTAGTGTACCTTGCCTCGCAATCATTAAACTTCTTACACAGATAATATATTGCCCTCTCCTTGCGACTAGATTCATCATGCTAGCCCAATACTGCTCCCATGGAATGTTGGGTTACGGATAGATAAAGGAGTAGGGGCCGCCCTAGCTCTAGTGGGACCAAAACTAGAGGTCTAGCTAACAACTACTTAATCTTGTCAAAGGCTGCCTGACATTCCTCGTTCTAACCGATCTGTGCATTCTTCCTCATGAGCTTGAAGATCGGCTCGTAGATTAGTGTGAGCTGTGTTATGAACTGGCTGATATATTGCAGGCGACCTAGTAGTCCTTTGACTTCCTTCTCCGTAGCAAGGGGAGACATGTCAATTATGGCCCGAGCCTTAGCTAGATCAACCTCAATTCCCCTCTGGCTGATGATACAGCCAAGAAGCTTGCCAGATGAAACCCCAAAGGCACATTCACTGGGGGTTAAGGTGGAGCTGGTACTTGCGCAAACGATTGAACAACTTCCTCAGGCAGGCTAGATGATCCTCGGGATCTTTGGACTTAGCTATCATATCATCAACATAAACTTCGACCTCTTGGTGCATGAGGTCATGGAATAGCACTATCATAGCTCTCTGATATCTAGCCCCTGCATTCTTGAGCCCAAATGGCATCACCTTGTAGCAGAAGACTCCCCACAGGGTAATGAATCATGTCTTCTCCATATCTTCTTCTGCCATCCTGATCTGATTATAACATGAGAATCCATCCATAAATGATAGCATTTTATGGCTGGCTGTATTGTCTACAAGGATATCAATGTGAGGTGGCGGGAAGTCGTCCTTAGGACTCGTCCAGTTGAGATCTCTATAATCAATGCACATGCAAACCCGTCCATCCTTCTTTGGGACTAGGACGACATTTGCAAGCCATTCTAGGTATAGGACGACCTTGAGGAAGTCTACCTTAAGCTGCTTCATGATTTCCTCCTTAAGTTTGAATAGCCACTAGGGTCGCCATCTTATGAGTTTTTGCTTGATAGGCTTGACATCTGGCTTCAATTGCAGATTGTGTATTGCTACCTCTATATCTAGACCGACCATATCGCTATAACTCCGGACGAAGACATCTACGTATTCCATAAGAAAGGCAATGAATTCTGCCATCACCTGCAGGGTGAGCATAGCACTGATGCGCAATTCTTTGACATCGTTAGTGGTTCCGATGTTCACCAACTCGGTCTCTTCTTCCATATGGAGATTCGGGCCTTTTGGGTCATTATCATGGTGCTGGAATTCTACTAGCGCGTCATCATCCCCATGTGCACCGTTGTCATCCTCCTCCTCGTAGGCTACGAGCTTGGACAACACCTCCTTCTGAAAAGTAGGATCCATTGTGTCAACAGTGCAAATCTGCTTTGATGCTCGGCCTTTTCGGCGCCAAAGGAGAGTTACACTGACTCTCGTATTCTTGTACTGGCAGCAAGCAACCTTTGTGTCATCCTGTTTTGTATCCTCTCTCGAGTCAACTGCTTCTTGACTCTCTGATGCTGCTTCTTCACTTATTGCTGATTTTTCTAAATTTTTTTTGGTTTTCGGATTTTCTAATTCTTTTGGATTTTCTTTGCTATTTACAGGGGGTACTACTAATTGGCGACTGTCCTGTTGCTAACTGATTAAAATGACACCGCCTACGTTCTTCCTTGAGCTCATCTTAGGGTCCTTTTTTTTTTTGGCCCCCACCTTGCGTAAGGTTGGGCATAAGCTGTTGATACCATCTAGACCCACCTCCTGGCTGCTGAGTGATTAACTCACCTAGTCTAGAGTAAGCTGACTCTTCTTCTTCTTTCAAAACCATGACAGCAGAATGGTCATGAGTTTCCTATGGTGAGGGAGGGGTTGCTTCAATCATTGCTACTTTGCCTTTCTGGTGCCTCACTTCCTCTATAGTATCTTTCGCCAAAACAGCAAGCTGCTCTTGAAATAGAACTTCCATGCTTTGGAGCACCTCGTCCATCTACGCCTCTACAATTGCTCCCTTGTCCTCATCAGATGCGAGATCCACATAATACGTAGCCTTTGGACCATCACTAGTGGGTGTCAATGGTATTGCGCAAGGGTTGGTGCTCCACACTAACAATCGGATCTGGACAGGCATTATCTGAGTCGAAGTGTGCGGGGAAAGAGGATTTGCAGCATGAGGTATGACGGAGGCTTCATAGCCTGCCTTTGGGATCACTGTTGTGACTAAGGTCATGGTGGGTACTGATGCAGAAGCTGGAACTACTATTGTTGATAAAGTGACTGGAGCTGTGGTTATGGCTAAATCTGGAACTATCATATCTGGCATTGTGACTGTGGCAGGAACTATAGTGGTTGGAAACTGGTGTGGTTGGAAACTGGTGTGGTTGGAACTGAAACTACGGTGGTTGGAACTGTAACTACCGTGGCTAGAACTGAAACCGCAGTGATTGGAACTATAACTATCATGGCTGGAACTGAAACTGCAGTGGCTAGACTGTAACTGTCGTGGCTGGAACTGTAACTGTCGTGGCGAGAACTGAAACTGCGATGATTGGAACTGTAATTGTCGTGGCTAAAACTGAAACTGCAATGGCTGGAACTGTAACTACGGTGGCTGGAACAAAAATTATGGTGGCATCTTCTTCAGAATAGTAGTCCTCGATGCCTACCCATTCAACTGTGCGTGACAGAATGTCTCATTGTAGCACCATCGAGTTTGAACTCTGCCTTGGACTGAGAATGCCTGCACTAACAAAATTAGTACAAGTGGGATAGTGGCTCGGCTTTAATCTCTACAAGTGTTGGGAACATTCTTCTTGACACAGCCGTTCGTAACCAAGTCCCTCTCGATCTCTTCACTCCTCGATGGCAATGGGCTCAGCAATACCCTGACCGTACTTCTCGAGAGGTGTCCCTTTCTCATATCCCCAACAATGACATAGATTCTCAACCATCTTGGAGGGGTTGCTACGGACAGATGGGTAGCTACCACGTTCAAATTTGGGAATGAAATTAACTAGCTCAAACCGATTAACCCAGAATAGAAGATCTAAAGGCTTAGAGTCAAAGCAGATAGTTTCGTGGGATAGGGTTGACACAGCATCGATCTTCTCCTTCTCAAAGTTTTCAGCCATGACGGTAATGATGTTATCGCCCCAGCTGAACTTGATCATGCGATGGAGAGTCGATGGGATGACCTAATGCTTGTGGAGCCAAAGGCACCCAAGTAAGAGATTAAACGAAGGTTCAAGATCCACAACGTAGAATTCCACGTCAAACTCAACTGGGCCAATGATGAGGGGAATTACCAACAAGCCCAATGCATCATGGTGCATGTTGGTGAATGACATCATTCGTTGTACCGCTGGCACAATATCCTCAGCCTTGAATCCGAGCTTGCCTGCTGTACGTAAGGGGCAGATGTTCACTCCTGTGCCGTTATCGAAAAAGGTGAGTGGAATGCGGAAGTTCTTAAACTGTACCGTTACGAACAATGGCTAGTTGTGATTGATCCCTGCTGGAGGTAATTCTTGGGAAGTGAAGGAGATGACCTGGGGTGTGCCAATCATACTTACCATGGTTTCTAGAACTGTAGGCTCTATGGTGGGGGTTACATGGGCGGCCTGGAAATCCCAGAGGAAGGCCTCTCGGTGCTCGACCGAAGTGTGGATCAAGTCCCAAATGGAAATATCAACCTTGACCTTTTCCTGTTGAGTAGTGATATCGGCTATAGGCTTGGCTATGGTGGAAGAGGACTTTGTTAAGGCTTCCTCAGTGGTGGGTTTCACTGGCTGGCTTTCTAGTTGTGGTGGATCTACAATAGGCTGGGTTTGCATAGGCTCAGGAGGTGAGGCCCTACATACCTGCCCTGAACGCGTGACCTCAGCACACATCTCTGCGGCATAGTCATAGGGCATGAGATGGGTATTTTGGGTCAAATTAACAACCACGAGTGCCCTAGTGACCAACTCTAGCCAAACAAGGTGGAGGCTTGCATCTGGTACAACTGATAGGGATACAGGTCAGGGAAACTGCGTGGTGGGATGAACTAGCAGGGTGACAAGTACAATAAACGGAGGGGATTGTGTTAGTAGGGTCACTGATGTAGTTGGTAGGGGTGAGCGTGCTAGCAGGATTGCTGGAGCACTAGGTGATGGTGGGTGTGCCAACGAGATTGCTGGATATTCTGGTCTGGTGGTGAGTTGGACCATGGTCACTACGGAGCTTGAACCTTCGAGAAAAGAGTGATACAATGACTGTGGGAATGGAGTAGACGAATCATGAATCAAATCCGAAGGGTTCAATGTGGAAACATTGGACCTAGTGAGAAAGAGAACATGGATCCTAGAGGTCCTTGGCGCATCTGGACGGCCGTGTTCCGGGAGAGGCTGGCTAACAATACTAGGGGAATCAGGGTCAGATGCCGATGCTTGTGTTCATGCTAGTGCTGACACTGTTTGCTGGGTGTGAATGACAATGACCTTATGGTCAATCAAGTCCTAAATAGCATGCTGGAGCTCAAAGCAACTATCTGTCGCATGCTCCATGGCGTGATGGAAGTTGCAGACTAGGTCTGCTTTGTACCACCTCGGCAGCAGATCCAACGGTGGGTAGACCTCCGGAAACTTCAGGAGCGATTGTACCTTTAGGAGGACAACGCTCAAGGGCTCGACCAGAGGCGTGAAGCGGTGCTTTGGGTGGTGCAGTCATGCCTGACCTTAGTACGGTCCTAGCCTTGCCCGTGCGACTGTATACACTGGCTCGACAACAGTGGTGATGTGAGAGGTGCGTGGAGCTCTACGCGTGGGTGCATAAACTAACCGTTGCTGAGTGGGGCATCCCGTGTCAACAGGCACTACAAGAGATCCGACGTATGCAATGGTGTTCCGAGGGGATCCCTCCTCTTATTGGCATTACCGTTCGCGCCATTATTAGTGTTGCTACCACTTGTACCTGGGACGGAAGTGGGGGACGTGGCTTGTTTGGCGAATGCAGTGAGCACGGGAAAGGTGCCACAATGCAGCAAACTTTCTACGCTAGTGTCAATGCTGATCAATGATGCAAAAGTGGTGATAGGCTGTATGCTAGGTAGGGCCCCGGTGGCAAGCTGTGCTCCATGGATAATCATCTCAATGGATTCCTTATCGGAGGGTCTATCTCTAACTTGTGAAGCAAGAGCATGCCAGTGCCCAACATACTCTCCAAACGATTCATGGGGCTTCTGCTTGGTGGAGGCAAGGTCCTCACGCTTAGGGACCAAGTCGAGATTGAAGGAGTACTATTCCAGGAACACCTAGCTGTGGTCGTTCCAAGTCCTTATCCGGGCCATATCTAAAGAGGTGAACCATTTCAGTGTAGAACTGGTTAGACTCTTTTGAAAAAGACAGATCAATAAGCTCTCGTCAGCCTGAAGCTATGCGAGATCTCCGCAGTACGCCCTTAGATGCGAGATAGGGCAGCCTTTACCATTGTATTTCTCAAAATCCGGGACTTGGAAGTTTGGTGGGAGAGTAGCCTCTAGGAAATAGTAGAGGTCCCGGAATTGGTAAGACTGGCAGTCTCCTCCCTGCTCTTGTCGAAGTGCTTTCTCAAGATCGCCCACCCTGGCATGGAGGGCATCTGGAGCGGCTGATGAGGGTGATGCAGCCAGGGCGGGTCCTATGTACACCACATGGGTCGCACCGAGGTGCTCCTTTGGATCCACTATCACGTCTGTTGGTGTAAGTGCGCGATGGTCGATGTACCCGCATGTTGGTGTAAGGTGCTATGGAGTATATGCAGAAACATGGTTCTAATGCATGAAGGAAGGGGGAGATGCATGATGTGCTAAGTGAGGTGCAGTATGAGTGGGGTACAGCTACTGTCCTGTGACAGATCTGGGGAATGAGCGTTAGGGTATTGTGCCCCTACCGAACCTAAGGGTTGGCCACTAGGTGCATAGGAGAGATGTTGTGCTATGACTAGTGAGGAAGCTACAGGCGGAGTCAGTCCTGCCGCCACCGAAGTCGAAAGAAGCTAGGGCG
This sequence comes from Posidonia australis, assembly GCA_024699735.1. Taxonomy (NCBI): domain Eukaryota; kingdom Viridiplantae; phylum Streptophyta; class Magnoliopsida; order Alismatales; family Posidoniaceae; genus Posidonia; species Posidonia australis. The sequence continues at coordinate 11,803 of JAMKQA010000564.1, forward strand.
ATGGCCAGGGAGGTGGTGTTGTGGGTGTAGCATGATACGCAAACGACGGCAACAAAGGGACCTCTGAAACCATCAAAGGAGCAATAAGAGCTGGAAGGATATAGAAACCCATGTCCTGAAGCTTTTGAGCAAGCTCAAGAAGCTGTTGGGCGTGGAGGACACGAGACCCGTTGGTAGCAGTACCGGAGGCCACAATAAAAGGCATAAAGGATCCAAGTGGTGGTTGGACTTCAGACTGTCTAGCAAAGAAAGATCCTATCAAAGATGTCACCACAAATAGATGGGTGCCAAAAGTAGCAGGTCTAGCTAAAGGATAAGACAGAGGCAGGATCTCCAGAATGCGTGTGGCCATCATAGTGGCAGCCTCGATGACCGGCTCCGATGTGGAATAAGCCTATCAGCTTCTGGTACCCAAGGAATTCCCAACCATCATGAAATGGCTGTTGAGAGGAGTGACAAAGGCAAAAGAAATCAATGTCAAATGAGGGACCAAGGAGGCAGTCACCTCAGGAACAGCAAAAATCAAAGGCTCACCAAGACGCTGGGCCATGGTGGAACGAGAGCGAGTTCGAATCGAACTACGACGATAAGGTAAATGACGGGTCCTCGGACGAGCTATCGTCGACAACGACGAGTAACTCAGGAAAGGATGGGCAAGATCTGTCACCAAAGGAGAAACAGAAAACAAGGACGCTCGCGTTTCGATAGAGGAACTCGCACGCTAACCAATAAGAAAAAACGGGCATCAGGGAAACCTGATGTGAGTAGAACAAGACACAGATGCAATGTTATTAGGGTGGCATGAATGCACATGCATATGGATGTAACTATTATGTGCTCTATCACCATCTATGTGTGTCCTAGTAAGCTGTCTACTCCAAACTCTCTCAAGGGTATACAGGTCTCCAAGTAAAGGCAAGAAAGTAATGTCCCCGCTCTAAATCCTGGCCAAGGCGCAGGCGATGAACGAATGGTGTGTTGGTGGCCTCACCTCCTGTAGTAGCATGGAGCTGTAACCTCTACTAGCACCGACACGACCCCAGACAAGGGGGGACAAACTAGCAACATGTCCTACGCCAAAGCCATAGAACAGCCTACCAGAATTGTCCTTCGCAAACTGTAGGTGGACTCAAGAGAGAAGATGCATGCCCTATACGATCAATCATGCAATATGCTTTTCTATTTATTAACTGAGGGGAAGAGTTTGGATTGGTCTCTAATTTTGCCTTATTAATTGTTTCTCTAAGTCTGTGTGTTTTAATTTAACCAGAAAGGGGAAACAAACATATCTCTACTCTCCTAGTCATGTCAAGTGCAAAGGGGAAGAAAACACACAAGTAAGGCAAACAAGCAAGCAATCAACAAGCAAAAGGCATGATCATGGCATGTGCAAGTGTCGTGGCATCATGATTGTGAAAAGAAAATATCCATCATATCAAAAGGCAAAGCATGTGGCATGCAAGTGCAGTGATAGAGCAAATGTGTAAAAGAAAAGTGTGAAAGGCACGCTAAGTAAGCAAACAATCACAAGCAAGGCAAACAAACAAGTATGTGAAGCCAAAGCCTCAGAAAGCAAGCGAAAAGACTAACCTAAAAGCTGGAATCTAGTATCCCCAGTAGAGTCACCAGTTTCTGTGACCGTACCCACCCAAGGATCTAACGTAGAGTTGCGCTAGAGGGAGGAGGCCACAACCATGCCAGGATGGCGAAGACGCAAGATAGGATAAAAATGAAAAGAAAATGGAGTCATCACCTAGTCTTTTAAGGGAAAGATGACGAAAACCACAATCAAATCACAAATGATGAATGCATGAGATGCAAACATTGAGGCCAAATGTCTACTAACCAGAGGATGGGTAAGGATTCCTATTACGCGTGGGGAAGGTGTTAGGCAACCCCGTACGCTCGAGAAACTCAGTCTTTCTAGTCCAATTTGCTTGCTAGAGGCTGAATGAATGTTTGCTAAGCCTAGATTGTGCTCTAATCATGCTAATATGAATGCCAAGGCAAGACTAGATGGATGTGCGAGATGGTATGCAAAAACTACGAAGAAATCCACACAAAATAATGAAATTATGAAATATGACACGACAAAGAAAATCACATGAAATGACGAGGTTTCTACCAAGAAAGGCTCGAGAAATTATACAAACCTCAAGAGTATCAAAAATACAATCAACTCAAATCGTCAAAATCACAGATAACATCGTGGAAATCAAGATGGGAAAACTACAAAGAAGTCCATGCAAAACAGGTAAACTATGACATGTAAAGAAATTCACATAAAATGACGGTGTTTTTGGAAAGAATGCTCGGAAAAACCATTTCGATACAAAGAAGGTCAAAAGTGGGGCCAACCCAAGGCATCTGAATCATAGAAAAGGTCATGAAAATTAAAAAAGGAAAATAATCTATGATGAGGCCAATGTAGGCCTTTCGGTCAATTAATGTATGCCCTTAGGCAATGAAATCCAAATCAAATCAAAAAATCCAAGAATACAGAATAAAAGGGATCAAAACAAATGTCAGATAAAGGATTCTGAAAACGGGATGAGGAAAATCCACGAAAGAAGCGTATGAGATGCAGGCTTACTTTAAAAAGGGGGGTCTGATACGCAAATATAATAAAAACTATGCAAAATGCATGAATGTGTACCTAAATGTGTAAAAGGTGTTGAGGATTGACTTAGACAAAGATTATGCATGACTGAGTGCAGAAACTAACATGTATGTGCATGAATTGGTGGCACAAGGGCAATTTGGTCATTTCTATGGCCAGATGTGATAAATATATGCATGTGTATGATGCATGGTCTATGATATGCCAAAATGCATGCAAAATGTTATTTTCCAGAAAATATGCGATGGACAAAGTTTTACATACAAGAAAATGGTGTAAACATGATAAACGACAAGTACAAGGACTAAAGTGTAAAATTCACAAAAAAGAGGAAAATCATGGTTAAAAAGTGCTCAGAAAGTCTTATGTTAATGTTAGGATGAAGGATTTAAAGAAAATGTTGCACTATGGTGTGACATGTGTGAAAATTGCACTTTTGATAATTTCCTGAAAATTCAAGGTCTACTGTGCAAAATTCACACATAAAGTACGAACCTAACTAAAATGTGGAATTAAAGATCGATTTACAATGAAAATATGATTTTTAAATGAAATCTATGATTAAGTGCAAAATTATAAATGTAATGAGTGGAAAATGACAAAAATAGGTGTGAAAACAATTAAAACCCTAAATGATGAATTTAAAATTAATCTAAGGGTCTAGATGTAAATTTCCTATGCTCAAGGATTGTATGTTATGAATCCAGTGGCCTACATGCAAAATTTTAGGGCTTAAATGTGAAAAAATTTAGACTTTTATGTTGATCAGTGTGATTATGAAGTTTCTCAGGGTCAGGATACAAATTTCACAAGAAAAATTCATTTTAAAAAGATCTAGATGCATGATGCAAATGTTCAGGACTTAACTGCAAAGAAAACTTGATCTTAGGGACCTAAATGGAAAAAAGAAAGCATTTAAAGGACTAGAAGTGGAATGAAACTTAAATAGGGTGAATCATGCAATATTTATAGGAATAATAAATGAAATAAAAAGTTATTTAAACTACAAGGGCTTAAACATAAAGAAAAGGATTTAAAAGTAATGAAAACAGGACCTAAGTGTAACAAATTAAAACTAAAGGACCTGGACTAAAAACAAATCCTTCGAAGATCAACAGAGGATCATCAGCATTCCCACTCCAGCGCGATCTCCGATGACTACCTAGCGACTGTGTAGCGACGAGAGGACTCCAGTGACGGCCTAGGAAGTTGGAGGGAGGCACGGCAAAGCTTTCCAGGGCTGTGGGATGGACTAAGGAGGCCTGAGATGCCTCCCCCACCTCTGGCTCTTGCCAGCAGCTGTCGACACCAGAGAAGATGACGACGGCGTGGCTGGCAGCGTTCCAAGGACGGGGAGGTTGAGGAGCTGGTCAGAGGGGCATTGGAGCGGTGTGCAAAAGGTCCTGGTAGCGATGGTGTGATCCAGGGAGGTCTGAGGTGTTCTCACCGTCGCCTACGCCGGAGAAGACCACGACAGAGGTTGGGACAGTGCCCCAGGCTCTGAAATGACGGGGTAGTGGCTTGGCAGGGTGCGTGGCGATGCGGTGAAGCTTGTAGAGGAGGTGGTGAGCGGCCGGGGCGTCCGAAGGGCTCCTGTGTCTTTGCGGCTGTGATCAACGGCGTAGAGCAGCGGTGAGATACTTCCGACCATTGAGGGCCAGCTGGACTCCTCCTGAGCAATGGAAGCTTAGGGAGGAGGAGGAGGAAGAAGGAGGAGAGGCCCATGGGGCCTTCCTTGGACCAGGAGGCCTCTGGCCTCGCCAGTGGTGGTGAACCCACCATCGGAGGTAGAGACGACGATGCACAGGGGCCTGTGAACTCCACCGGAGTGTGATTCAAAGGGCTCAGGAAGATTCTATGTGCCTAAAGGAGTACAATTGAAAACTAATGGGGCAAAAATTACCTAAGATAATGGCAATTGTCTCTCCCTACGAGGTTGAACGGTGACACTCCTCTAATCTAGCGACTCTAATAGCGGTGGTTAGGAGGCTATGGTGTCTTACAAGAGGGTTGAATAAGGTGACCTGAACATGGGGGATTGCCTAGTTTTCTAGGGCTCGAATGGGGTTCTCTCAAGTTCTTTCTGTTTCGTCGATGCTCTCTCTCCGTTCAGTTTCTCTTCTCCCCCCTTTGGCGGTTGCTCCATGGGTTTTATCACTGGAAGAGGGGTGGAAGGCGGGGCTGCTAGTTCATGTGGATCGTGGCTGGCAGTTGGCCAGCTCGTGGGGAAGGAGGGATGGAGAGTGGATGTGGGGAAGAAGAGAGGACTGTGCATTTATTTTTCTGTTTCCTAAGTTTTCAATCACATTTGGTTTAGGTTGGGCTTAGCTGTATAATGGGCTGTGGGCCTTTGTTTTGGGTTTTTCTTGGTTTTAGGTTTTTGGTTTTAGATTTTTAATTAATGTGATTTTAATTTTCATTTTGGTGATTTAGGATTAATGACTTGTGGTTTAAATCTGATTTTAGGTCTTAAATTCTTATGATTTTTAAACTAGGGTTTCGATTTTGTGATTTCAATTTAGGTTTTTGTGTTTTTAATTTTAAATTTGATTAAGTGATTTTTGGATTTTGTTGTTTTAGGGTTTTTATGATTTTAATTAGAATTTAGGGTTTTCTTGTTTCAAATTTGCTTTAATGATCTAGCTATAGCTTTTGGATTTCTATTTGGGTTTTAATTAGGGCTTTGTTTATCTTAGGTTTTTTTTTGTGTGATTTAGGTTTTGGGTTTCATAACTCAATTAAGTGATTTGAATTAGGGTTTTGGACTTTAATTAGGATTTTGGCTTTGATTTCTGATTTGATTACTTTTTAATTTTTGATTTAATTAATTTTTCCTTGATTTAACTGGGTATTTAATTTAGATTTTGAATTAACTGTTTTTTTTTTTGCTTGATTTTTGTATGAATTAGAGTTTCTTTTTAATTAGATTCAATTTTAATACATTTTAGTGAATTTTGCTTGATTTGGGTTTTAACTTAATTAATTTGGATTTTAAGTGGATTTTATTTAACATTGGTTTTAATTAGAGTTTTCTCTTGATTAATTGGGATTTTAAGTGGATTTTATTTAATTTTTGTTTTAATTATTGGTTTTTGCTTTGATTAGGTTAGAGTGGGTTTGTGTGGGCTTGAGTGAACTTGAGGGTTTAGGGTTTTGGTGGAGTTAGGGTTTAGGTGTAGTGGTTGCAACTAGAGCATCTTTCCAAAAGAGCTTACTGTCAAGTGATTGCAAAATCGAGGTGTCTACACTTGTTAATAGACAAAAGCAAATCAACAAGTGAAGATCACAAAGGATCATCGAAGTAAGTAGACACGAGGACGATTCTACATCAACCCCCAAAAATCCATCCACAGAAAATGGCGATCACGGTGAGACCAATTTTAGCCAACCCCTATGCAATGTAAGGTATCTTCCCCTTCCTTTCTTTTTCTTATTTTATTTTCCTTTATATATAGACTTAGGTGCAGTTTTAGGTCTAGGAAGTTGTGCACTTAGGTTTTCACGACGATTAGACCTCTTATCTGGTTTTTCTTAGTGAATAAAGGTCCTATAATTCTTACCGCCTATCTAAGCAACAAGATATCGACGTCTATTATACAGGCGACGAGATTTGTAGAGCCATTTCCTGCAAGTCTTTCATTTTTTTATTGTCTGTGTTGTGTTTCTCCAAGCCTATAGTAGTGAAATAAATAAAATAATATCTTGTTCACTGTTTTTTTAGTTTTTTAACAATTTATAGGTTTGTTTTCTATTCACCAATAGGGTGGAAACTATTTGTTTTACGATAAAGTTAGAAGTTCCTTAAGAGAAACTTCTTTCTACTCAAGAACAATCAAATCTTGTGAACCAGGCCAGCACAAGTCACTCTCCCATGCCCTGTTTGGTTGCTATTTGTAGATTGATAACTTGAGGTGTCCTAGGACATTATTATTCGATTCCTTTCTTCTCCCTGAGTCAATAATAGATCCCAGTAGATACTTGACACTTTATTGTTTCTTGTTCATTTAAAACTTAGTGGTTTGCTAAGACTGATCCTAAGGACAGAATCCTAGGTTGTGGACCTCTCTATAAAGAGACAAACCCACAACTGGGTCCCCTTTGTAGATCTCACAAAGATCTAAGGGTGGTACCACAAAAGCAAAAATCCCATTGAGTGTAACCCTAGCTTCCTAGAAGGAAAAAAGCCATAACCCCCTTACTGGAGAAACCCAACAAGTCGAGTGAACGTAGGATTAGATAATCCATTAATTGATTATTACAAGTAAAATCCACATTTTGATCTGGAACGTGCCTTTTAATCGTCTTGTTTCGCATGCCCTCTGTCCAAGACAGACCTTAGCTGTTGGAAAAGACAAACAACTATGCCACTTGTCTGGCCGACGCCTTTATCTGTTGCCTCTATGATCGATGACCAGTCCTGACTCTGCTCATATCGACGACGTCAAGTAGACAACACTCTGGTTGCCTTGTTTGTAGGGTGGTTTATGTTTGAATGCAATAATAGGTTGCAGGGATCTTCAAACAGTGTCCTAGGTCTGCATTTTCTTTATTAAACAACTTGTAAACATTTCTTTTATGACATTAAAGTCTGTATTTTTCATCCTTCCTAGATACTTGTAATATGGCGTAGTTTAAAGAGTCTGTAATCTCTCCTTTCCATTAAACCTATAACCCCTTGCAAAGAAGATTAACGAGAGGAGACCGGTCAAAAGATGATAGAGGTGTATTACCCTCACACCGGTTACTCTAACACGTCAATGGCATCAACTTCAGTAAGCGGTTTCACTAGTCAGCCTGGGTTTCAGTTCAACACATCAACCACACATAAAGCCCGGTCCATTGAGAGAGGAGGAGGGGAAGAAATCGGCCACTCACAACCATGGAGCACCCCACTGTCATTCCACTCATACCTATTTTCCCAAGGGACAATTAGCCAAGCCTGTCAATCCATGGCCCGTCACTTAAATATCCATGGACCTTCTCCTCTGAACTATCACTAGGGCCTAATAACCACACCGCTTATGGAAAATACATACACTGCACCACCAAGTTCAATAGTAAACTTCCCAACACAAGGTCCAATAACATAATCTCCCACTCCATACCCTGATACACTAGGTTACCCTTCCTCTTCCTAGCAAACTGTGTGGACCCTACCAAGTCGTCATTCACATCATCATCTAAGGGCAACTCCATCTTGTCCTACCCCATCCTATACAATGGCTCAATCCTCCTTCCCTCCATGATACGGAACCACTCTACAACAGTAGTTCCAACAAGGGTACCAAGGCTAGGGGCAGTTAATCACTCCAGAATTAAAAGTTAAACAGATGATATTAGAAGCATTGGTAGAGGCAGGAGTTACATCCAAAGCATCGATCGGTCTTGACACATCATGGTTTTCACACTTCATGCTACCGCCTGGATTTAAGCTACCCAAGACACCCAGGTACGATGCGATAGAGGATCCAAGAAGTGATCTAGCCACATTCACTATGGATGCCTTGCCTTATCAACACAACAATGGGTTGACCATCTATCTCTTCTTCAAGAGCTTGAAAGGAGAAGCATTGAGATTGTTTAACATGCTTATGGCATACGACCTCAGTGACTTCAAGATTGTATTGGACAAGTTCCTACAGTAGTATGTCCACTAGATCCAGCACAAGCTGACCATTGCAGACCTCCTTGCCAAAAAGATGAAGCCAGATGAAGACTTTGCCACGTATGCCAGCCAATTGAGGGACATGGTAGCCCGTTCAAAATGTGGTATCCATGAAGACCAAGCCATTGAAGTCATCACTCGGAATACAACTGATGAACTAAGAGCAGGCCTACTGATGGCTAACTTTCGGACGTACTTTCAACTGTAAGACAAAACTACAAGAGTCCTCAGCAACCAAAAAGACCTAGCATTCTTGGAGTACGAAGGAAGAGACAAGAAGAAGACCACTGACTGCACATACTAGGGTGAAACAAGCAACATGGCCTAAGTCTCCATACAGCAAGGGCAACAAGAGCCATGTCAATGTCAGCCTATTTAGCAACAGGGGCAGCTAGTTCAGCTGGTGCAGCACCAAGGATAGTTGGTCCAGTGCCATGGGCTGCCAACACAAGACCAGCAACTAAACCAAGGGCAAATCCCACCAGTGCAACAACAACAACAGCAACAGCGACACTGACTCCAACAACCCCAACAATATCAACAATGGCAACCACAGCCCTAGCAATATCAGTATCAACCACCTTCGGACTACTCAGTGTACGACCAATAGGGGCAACAATAGAGGCAAAAGGACTACCACACTGTCCCTCTGCTGTAGAGCTACCATAAAGCTGAAATGCAAGACCAAGAGCCACTCCCGGTGCCACTCAACCATGCTTTTAGAATGATGGAAAGGAGTGGAGAGCCCTTGCCCAACCATTCAACTACCTACATGGAGGTCGAAGAAGACAAGTCGATAATCCCTGAGCTGGTAACTACTGAATGCGCGCAAAGAGCCCCCAAGGATGAGGAGCCAAGCGTGTCAACAGTGGACTTAAATGAATTTTGGGAGAATACGATGTGTGAACCCATCTACGATGAATACAACGACGTTGGGGATAGTCAGCAGGTCCAAGAGATACTAACCGAAGACATCGTGGCCTACATCAACAAAGAACCTCCTCCAATGCAAGACAAGCCTACTAGAAAAAATTGTCCCGAGGACGTGCTACCAGTCTACAATGAGTACAACGACATGGACTGGTATGACCTAAAGACTGCAGTCAATGCTCTCTACCAGCAGCTCTGCTCACTACGAGCGGCCCACGCACTAAACACCCTCTACCAGCACCCTGAAGCCTGTGCCAGAGACGAGCCACTGCCTAAGCCACTAGATCCTGCAAAAGAAAATAGGCCCACCAGGGATGTCCATGAGTACATCAACTGGGGAGAGATCAATGGGGATACCAATGACAGTGCGCTAAGGAAGAGGAGACCTTCAAAAGCACAACACCAAGCCACCAGGGGCATGTCGGAGGAACCAAGCCAAGACAAGCCCAATTGTGACCCTAGCAAGGCAAAGACTGGATGCAAAGCAAAAGAGAAATGAACAGATGTGCCACCTACACCAGCACCAGAGTGCTTAACACCAGGTGTAGGCTCTTACAGCCACCCCACAGGTAAGGCCCGCCATTTTCGAAGGGTAGTACGTAACTCAATCGAGCCCGACTAGGGGAAAGGTCATTTCCTTGTTAAAAACCTATAAATAAAACATTAATTTCCTTCTTTGTCATTTCCTTCATTTTGTTTCTTTTGCTAAGTTAGATTTAATAATAGCAATGAACAATAAAGATGAATGATGAGTGTAAGTCACACACCTGACCGCTTAATCCATTAAGTAGAACTGCCAAAACATTATCGAAGGTTTTTCCTAAGTAGAGGATGTAACACATAGGGAAGATCCACCCAATGGGTAGGATGACCTGAAGATCTCCTATGATCTATGGAAGTTACATGTACTCTAGAAGTACATCCTTCAATCAACATGTTAAAAGCCTAAAGAGGATCCAAAACCAAGTACCAACTAAGGAAGAAAATTGTCTCTTGAATAGAAAAAAAGTTGAGCGATCTGGGTAACCTTAATCTTGTCCTATCTACACATACACCTTGCACGGGGAGACAAAAGCAAATCAGGCTCAGAGCTTAAGCAGATCATAATAGCTGCTCACCCTGTACAACGTGGCCTCCTGGCATAAGTATGAGAAGGTAGTGATGGGAGAGCGCATTAAAAAATCAAACAACTTAGAAAACACCCAAAAAAGGAGAGAGCATGAAAAAATGAGTACGTCGTCATAACATAAGTCTGAGAAGGCAGTGATAGGAAGGTACTTAAAGCGGAGTGAGACAACAGATGAATAAGTAGATGTGTCGTCATAGCATAAGTCCAAGAAGGCGGTGATGGGCGAGCATCTATTGAAAAATAACCAGAAAGGGGAACCCCAAAAGGAAAAAAAGAAGGAAAAGATGGCAGCAAAGAAGCTATCAAAAAAAAATGAAAACCAAAACCCCTTAGGAGTACTATTGGCACATTAGGGCCAACCACCGGTGAACGGTATAAAAGCTATAAACGACGCTGAGAACCTGTTGAACCTTAAGTCTCCTCCACTCTTCAACTTATAGGCAAGGGGCATGAAAGCCCCAAAAACTCAAGGACCATGTAAATAAGGGAGATAATGATCAACTAAAGCTAATAGGAAGTCCTAAGTCCTCAGGCCAAGGCTTAGTGAAAAGAGACAACTCTCTCACCTTAGATAATACAAGGTAGTAATGCTAAATTCTTAGGAGGGAGGATTTTGACTGCACTCGTCATCAATCATCAATCATCAAAAAAAGGAAACAAAAAAATATATTAAATTCCAAAAAAATCAAAAAATCTAAAAATCCAAAAAAAAAATAGAAAACCAAGAAAATCCAAAAACAAATAAGTAGTGCCATCTATCCTTACCTACAAGTGGAAACATAGTAAGTAAAGAAACTGGAACTAGACTGCCTGGTGATGCAAACATCAGTCCACTAGGCTTTGGAGTTAGACGTCCTACTCAAGCGTGCTTTCACGGCTTGAGTGCATTTTTCCCCACAAAAACATTGCCCCACAATGATTTTAGAGCATCCACAGATTACTCACAATTGGCATCCACTAGGTTCCTATTTTCCATCTCTCAGCTGAGGCCAAGATTAATTCCCTCCACCTAATTTCAAACATAGGGGAGTAAAAAATAGCACTACAGTAACTTTCCCAGGTGTAACCATGCTGGCGAGGAGGATCGCAAAAAGATGCGAAATGGTCCGCAAAATCACGTCGAAAAACAAAACAAAATGCAAAAAATACAGGAGTCGCCACCTAGTCTATTATGGAAGACAAGGAAAACCATAAACATGAAAAATCATGCAAAAACAATAAGGACAAGTCTGCGAAAACCAAAAAGATGTGGGTAAGGATCCCTATTACGTACGA